>CAKNYM010045657.1:0-16597 GCA_932195095.1 Andricus curvator | reverse complement strand
CAAGCCTTAGGTTGATTAAACCCGAAAAGATTTCCATGGAAACTATGTAAAGATATCCTTATCAAGAACTTATCGGTTCCCTATCATACTTGGTAACATGTACGAGACTTGACTTGGCGTATGCAGTGAACTATTTAAGCCAGTTCAACAGTTGTTATGATATGGAATATTGGACAGCTGCTAAAAGAGTTCTTCAATACTTAAGAGGTACAATCGATTATGGAATCATTTTTCAAAAGACCAAGGATGGTCTTAAAGGCTACGTTGATGCTGATTGGGGTGCATGTCATATAAAGTGACGTTCTAACACTGGTCACGTTTTTACACTGAGCGGAGGTGCTGTAAGTTGGGAATCTAGGAAGCAAAAAACGGTGGCCCTCTCAAGTACCGAAGCTGAATATATGGCTTTAACCGAAGCGACCAAGAAAGCTATATATCTTCGACGATCTCTTCAAGAACTAGGATTGATAGGAAATACTCCAAATAAGATATTCAATGACAACCAAAGTGCTCAGAAACTGTCTAATAATCCTGTATTTCATGCCGGAACAAAGCATATTCACATCAAGCATCATTTTGTTTGAGATGCAGTAAAAGTTAGTGCAGTGACTATTAAATATCTTGAAAACCGCGCTTAAGAATTATATTGTTTATAATGCTTACCCGCGAACCTAACTTCATATAGCCATTCCCGTTTTTCATAACTTTCTTTAAGTCTCTCTGACATTTCTTAATATTATCTGTTTATATCAAATAAATAATATACTACACAATTATTGAAGTCCTATTCACTGTATTGGATTTAGCCTAATTTTAACATATTGTACCTCGCATGACATTTTTGGGACAACTTTAATATTTTTGTTTTAATGGGAGTTTCCGAAATGAAAATCGATGATAAAAAGGACGAACCTCAAAATCATGATCAAAATCTACAGAAACTATCCAACATCACCCGATTAAAACCTACTCGTGCTTCCTCAATAGTTTTGACCGCTCGCCTCAAAATGCGACCAACACCCGCCTGTAGTTTATTCTTGTGTATAAAGTCAATAAAATGCACCTTAGATCTGTCCAAGAACCTATACCTTTCCTCCGGTATTTTCTAGTGGACATGGTGTTATATAAAGGCTACAGTCTAGTTTATCGAAGGTAATGTTAAAAACCTTTTGTTATTTATTCGTCTCTAATGAGCTGAAAAGGAAATATCATTTTTGAATTTTAAATCTTTTTCATGCTCTGTTTGCAATAAATTATTCATAAGAAAATAGATTTCATTCCGATCTCAAATAAAAATTTTTGAATTGAGACACTAAACTCATGGTTCGTTCCAATCTGCAGGGTTTGCTTATGAATATTTTAAGAGGTCTTTTAATTCAGGCTAAAACATTTTTACCTCGATTTCTTGAAAGAAATCTTTTTATTAAAAATGTTGTGTACAAAGAATGTTTTAAATATTAGCAATTTTAGAAATGTATACATTTTTTTGGATTGTTTCTTTTCCTATTTGGAAAATGTAATAATCTAAATAGATCGGTTCAGAATCAACATCAACAACAACAAAATCGGTAAACGCGATTGAGGAAATCGCGCCTGACTAAAAGACAGCGCACGTGTTAGGATCAGCTTTGCGATGGAAACTAAGACTCGGAAGAAAAGCATTTTCTGGCCGAAGGACATAGCTCAATTACAGATTACCCTAATGGGACGTAGTCATATCTTCTCGTGTGGCTTGGCACTCTCTTCGACTGGCAGTCGATATACCTATAAACAGGTGTATGTCGTACGTCTGCAAAGCTTTGGCAGAAGCATCGACAACCTGGGAATAGAGTATAAGAAAAAGTTGAACAGACGGTAAGTACAGAGTAGGGAGAGAGAGAGAGAGAAGAATGATGGCAAACTCGGTGCCAGGCTGTGATACCTTGGCAACCACTGTCACGCGAGCTATGCTGCAGCTAGCATTCAAAGCGGGACCATCATGGAAAAAACTTTATCTGCTTATTCAAACTTTACTCCGGGACCATGCATGCCTGTTATCACACAAAAATGTCTGCGGTTAAAAATTATTAATCGAATGTGACGCGGATGAGAGGTCATTAGCGCCTGTGGATATATTCGCCAGTTGTTGCTTTCTTTGTACACATGCAATGTAGTAAATCAATCATAGAAATATCTTTATTAGCAAATTTAATGTCTGAGATCAAGCACATGAAAAATAATACTTTGACGCCACTCCCACCCCCTGAGCGTATCACGTATTTCGTGAATTAACCCAATATAACCCGATATGGCAGAAACTTTGTAAAGGGCTTAAAGTCTGAGCATGGCCGTAGGCAGAAACATTTTTCGGGGAATGGATATGCAGCAGTGAAAAAATTCGGGGGGGGGGGGGGGGGGATTCGCAGCGGCATATGGGAAAGTATATGTATATTATGTAAATGTTTCGAGAATTTCGTTGGGGGAGTCAAACCCAGATCCCCTCCCCCCGGCTACGGCCTTGAGTGCGAGTATCATTTTCGAAAAATTAAAACAGCAGTTCGAATACAGGAGGCCTCTGTTTTTTTTTTTTTGGTTTGAGGTTAGGTAATTAAACAAAAGAGTATTTGAATAAATAGGATCTACATAAAACATTTTTCAGCATTATATTTAAAAATATGTGATAATATTTTTTACGACTTAAAGATTTATTTCATTATTTTTTATTTTGGCTTTATTGATAAGTAACAGATTTTAATGCGTCGTTCAATGTTATTCTATTTTTTTAATTATTGTTTGAAAGAATAACTGGACTCTTTTGCTTTGAACAAGTTTTTTATTGCTTCATTTTTTATAGTAA
This sequence comes from Andricus curvator, assembly GCA_932195095.1. Taxonomy (NCBI): domain Eukaryota; kingdom Metazoa; phylum Arthropoda; class Insecta; order Hymenoptera; family Cynipidae; genus Andricus; species Andricus curvator. Next base: position 13,761 of record CAKNYM010045657.1, on the reverse strand, counting down.
AAACAGTAATAAAATATTTAGTTTTGTTGGTGAAGATATCCAAGCACTCAATTCATCATTAACGATAGTATTACATGAACGATACTAAATAAGTTTAAAATTAAAGCCACCGTATTTATTGTTATTATGTTGGGAATATCATGATTTCATTCATCAATATTGGATGAGCTGAAATTGACTGTAAACTATAGATTAAAGTATAAAATATTTTAGTTGCCTCAAATGTTTATTCTTTTGAAAAAGCAGGGCTAACGATACTTCATTCAGATCGCAGATATAAATATTAAAGGTAAAAGACAATTTTTAGTAAAAAACAATTTTAATTTTTGATTGTTTGACCCATTTAATTCAAACAATTTGTTTAAAAGTATGAGTTACGACGAAACTTATAGCACCATTCGATTCTACTGAGCGAATGAAATCTGGATTCTATGTCATTTTTCCTGAATAATTTAGAATTGAATGGTGCTATAATTGTTTATAATACACTATCGACAGAAAGTTTGGGTACATTTCCTTCGACCGCTTGGAAATTCATACTTCACTTCAAAGAAGAATATCTGTGCAGAAATTGAATCCACGACATTCTGTGTAGAATCATTTGAAAGATTAGAAAATTTCGCTTTGAATCAGCGTACGTTGAAATTATTTTAATCAATGAGTCAAAAAATATTTAGTTTCAAAGTTAAAAATTTCTTTTAGCAAAATTAATATTTTGAAATCTTGAGTTCAACTTTTTGCCAAATCTAGAAAAGTGTTCCAAAAATGTGGGAAAATCATAAAATTAAGAGTAAATCCTACTCTTTAAATATAAATCAACAGCACGATTGAATATTGTGTAATTGCTAAGTATTGATACAGAATTAATTTAATTAATTTAATTTAATTTAATTTAACAAATTTTGTCAAGTTTAGTATCATCTCTAAAAACAGTTCTAACATTGTCAGTTTCATTTAGTGGTCTTTTTATGCCATGTGAAATTTGGCCTAGAAAGGAAATTGAGATAATTGCTTTTGAGTTTTGAATAGTACTATCATTATGAATATTGTCGTTAGTGTTATTAGTTTTTGTCTGTAGTAATTTTGTTAAATTAGGGAACGACAGACTCGATACTTTGGAGCAATGTAATGTTATATACAGAATATCGTGTCGTTGCGGCAAAGCTTACATTGGCCAATCGAAACATCGTCTACGAATCAGAGTCAAAGAACATAAGAATAACATCAGATTTGATGAAAAATATGATAAGGCTATATGTCAACACTTACGAAAGAACATGGAGGCGACTACAGTTTTATAAAATGGAATGAGGAGAAATTTTACATATTAAACCTAATGAGTATAAGCGTGCCTTTGCTGAAATGGTTTTTATTAAAAAAGAAGGTACACCTTGTATGCATTTAGTTACCGATATAGATTATTCTAGTACTTCTTATAATAATATTGTTGAGTTTATAACTAAATAACAGATTTTCTATAAATTCATCTCGAACATGAATATTTAAAATTTTAATTTATAATTATGATCATCGAAACAAATTTAAAAAAGAACTGTCACAAAAATAGAAACAAATTTAAAAAAGAACTGTCACAAAAATAGTGCATTGGATTTGTTGCTGACGATGACCCTCCTTACTCCTATGTATTGCTCTCCGATGTGTTGCATTGTAATTCTTAATGTGTGCGTTCACAAAGTTTCCAAGATGGGGACGGGGCATACCGCTCCGTCTTCATAAAAAATGTATTGCCTTTTATCACAGTTTAAACAATACTTTCATGACATAAATACCAACATACAAATCTTTCTACAGGTATGAAATTAATTTCTTACTTATTCCTCCATTAAATTTTGGGTTACACTTCGGTTATTATGAGTGAGAAGTTGTAGGCTCCGGAAGCTACGATCATGGTTCCTTAAAGCAACCAATACCGATGCAACTGGAACGTGTACGCCATCCACTTCTGCTCCTTCTGTCCTAGACGGTAAGCAAGAGCGGAAAATTTACGCGAGATAACATCGTGCAACACTGTTCCTTGGAGTCAGGTCTCTAGCTGCGTATGACCTTACGCGGCAGACGGGACAGTTGGAGATGAAGGTTTCACATCTGGATACGGTTTTAGAGCTACCAATCTTTGTAGAATGTTATGAGGAACAGTGTTGACGGACCAGATGAAGTGATTCCAGAAGAACAGCCTTTTGCATCCGGTTCGCGATGGAATGAGCCTGACGATGGCAAGCCGAAATCTTGTTGAGTTGGCTAAGAAATGAAGCATTCATACCTCCAAGACAGCCGATTATAAGAACTACAAGATGGAATTCGTAGCCTTGGCACAGCCTGCTCAGCTCGAAAAGAAGTGCTTGATATTTCGCCCGTTTTTCTTCCTCCTTTGCCGTGATATTACCATCGGCTGGTGCCGAGAATTCAATCACGTAAATGATCACGTAATATCACACTTTTAGAGCCGCATTGTGTCTCTATGTACCCGTAGCGTGCATATTTTGAGCATCCACTGAGAACATGTCCAAGTGTTTCTGGCTCTTGGTTGCACGCTGTGCAGTTGGTATCGCCTACAGGTACATTCATTATGCGCTCGCGGTAAACTAAGGTGTCTATAACGCCGTCTTGACAGACAAGAAGAAATCGCTCAGTCTCCGATCTCAATCCAGCAGACTTGAGAAACATGTAGGACATTCCCATCGAGAGCTCTTCTCTACGTATGATGCCATAGAATTTACCATGAAGGGGCTTCTCAGCATTTTCTCATAGTAGAAGCGCATGTTCTGCTTCCTGTACACGACTTTTGCGCACCAAAGGTGTTAGTTATGCTAGGCCATGTGTAGTGTCGCTGGAATCAAATGGGAGGCCAAGCTCCTCTGCGGCTCTATCTGCGGCGCGGTATAGAAACGCCGCAGAATTGACGACTTCATGTTGATGTACGAGTCGCATAAGATAATCTGTGCTATTTAGAACTGAGCAGGCTGTAGCCAGAACCGTTCTTCGATGAAGACACTCTAAGCTTAGCAAGCCTCTATCCTCTTTATCTCGAGGGAGGTATATTCGAGGTATGGAAGATCTAGGATGATGACTTCGATGAATTGTCATCATCTTGCGTATAGGAACGGCCAGCATATTGGTCGCCTGGATCTTATTCTTTCCAGATAATTCGGAAGCCCAAATTTTCCTTAGAATTTGGCGATACTTTTTTCCAAGGGCCGTTTTTAACACACGCACATTTTGGGTTTCCGCATGCGGTACTCCAAGATACGTATATGTTTCTCCAATACCAAGATGTTGAATGGTATTTCCGCCTATGAGTTGAACATCCTGATCTTCACGCGATGATGTAGTTTCTAGTCTTCCTTGGTGTAAGTGGACGCAGGCACACTTCTCCAGTCCGAAGCTCATGCCAATCGCTTTAGAGTACCTATTTACCGCCTCCACAAGGATGTTAAGGTCCTCTTTCGAGGAAGCAAAGAGTTTAAGGTCGTCCATGTATAAAAGGTGGTTGACCTTATATTCTCTTTTGTTCGGCGGGCCACATAGGTATCCAGAGCTTTTGCCTCGGAGCACAATAGATAGAGGCAAGAGGGAGATGCAGAAAAGTATCAGACTTAGAGAGTCTCCTTGGAAGACTCCCCTGTTATATGTGATATAGCTTGTAGTTACTTGTCTTTTGTCAGATGTTATGACAAATCCTGTCCGCCACAAGTTCATAAGCTCTTTCATGCATCTCACTATTTTTGGATGCACCTCCAGGCACTCAAGGAGCTTGATAAGTATCTCATGGTTCGTGTTATCGAATGACCTACGGCAGTCAATCCAAGCCCAACTATTGCACTCCATACCGGCTCGATAGATGTTAATATCCTCTTTTTGAGGATGCCAGTGAATAGCTTGTAGCTGGTGTTTAAACAAACTATGGGCCTGTAGTTCTTTGGACTTGACAAATCTCCGATCTTAGGGATCAATACCGTGTGTCCTTCCACTAGCCACTGTGGGACGGGTTATTCTCCGTTTAAGAAAGTACTAAATATACGAGATAGATGTTGGTGCGTAGAAGTAAACTTCTTCCACCAAAAGTTGTTGATCTTATCTTTTCCTGGCGCAGAAAAGTTCTTAGTTCTTGCGATAACTTTCTTCACTTCTTCAGCAGTAATTAGTGGACACTCTTTCTCTGGACCTTGTAACCTTTGCCTTTGGCAAATGTTACGAAAGACTGATATGTGTGAAGCATCTTCATTTATCTGATAAGTATCTCCATATACTTGCTCGCAGAAGACCTGAATCTCTTCTCGACTAGGCTGATTTTTAACAACACGTGACGTTTTATTGAAGACGGGAAGGATGAGTAGAAAAGGTGAAATTTTCCTGAATCCACTGTACTCGCCGTTCAAGGCGCTGTTTCGTGAATTTTTGATGTGTAAACATCTTAGACCTCGATATCGGGAGTCGCGCCTGATTCAAATGAAACCATGGCTGGAAAGTTTAACGCAAGCCTCTGACACACGCGTTGTGTCTTATGTCGCAGACCGAAAGGAGTTTCTCTCTCTCCCCTCTCCCCCCCTCTCTCTCTCTCTCTCGAAGAATATGTTTGGTTTTTTACATAATTGGTAATTATTTAAACAATTTCTATTTGTTTAAACAATATTTCTCCCTCAAATTGTAACAAGTTATTATTCTCTGGAATTTATATCTCGAAAATAATAATTTTCCACGACTTACAGAGAAAAATATATTTTTTAAACAAATAATAATTGTTTAAACAATTGTAAATTATTTACAAAATACTTGGAAACTCGTCATTTATTGATTAAAAATAATTCATTTTGAAAAAACACAAGAAATACCGTTAGTAGTATGAATTCATTAGAAAACTGCTATTTTGAATTTTTTCGGTTTTTTTTTCATTCTGTTTTCAGAATTCCCGCCAAATATTTGAAGTCTAACAGGAGGAAAATATGCTGTCTCTAATTGGAAAAAAAGAAACAATTTTCAATATTTTTCTTATAATTTTTGAGTACATAGATGTGTAATAATAATGATAAGTTTCATAATAATAAATTTTCTATAATGAAATTTCAATTTTTATTATTCTTCTTCATGAAATATAATTAGCCTAATTCTAAATGTAGATGCGTAACATAAGTGCGACACAATGTGTTCTTTCAGAGAACTGATATCGGTCCGCAACGCTATTTTATAAACAAAGCTTGACTAAGCAGGCAAAGCAGAGAATGCGTTTTAGGAAATAAAATAGTTTGAAGAATGAAACAATAAATTTTTTAATTGTTCAAAATTATATCATTTTTAAACAAATGAACACATACTAGCTTCCATTTATGTCGATAAAACGGGTACTTTTATCATCCTTCATGCAATAATTGAGACAAAATATATAGTTTATTATTAGTAAAACTAGGGTCCTTGTTCAACCTTTTGGAAAATAGATGTCCAGAAAGTTTTGCACGATATTACATATAAGAGAAAATAAATTTTTATACTCCTACATGTGCGTGAGTTATTATTTGCTTCATGTAAGATTTCAATTTCAGTTAACGTTTACCGAAGATGTTTATACATAAATATGTTTCGGGTCGTAGTTTAGGACGCACGTGATTTTTTTTTTATTTGATGTTATGTAGCTAATCACGCACTGAATATGTGATGCATGCCGTCTCGCCGTTTTAATTTTAAACTGAAGCTGTGCAATACGCTCGTGAGTCTTACTAAGGCGTACTGAAGTATCGTTACTTCTATTGTCGCTAAGCAGGGATACCGCCTCCTCGTAAACTACACAGTTCACATTCCAGAGATTAACATCTTCGGGGAGCAAATCGGGGAGAGCAGTATTAGCTTCAGCTAATTTGTCCATCCTGAGAAAGACTTTTTGGTGGATAGATCTCCTACTTCTCATGTTCGCATTATCGGCTATCTGCAAAGGTGGTCTTGGTGGAACGGGTGGTATTTTCGCTGGAGGATGTTGCTCTTCTTCTTGTTGATAAAGAGCTTCATATCCGTTTTTTTTGCAAAAAGGATACCTGATCTCTTAAATACTGAGGCGTTTTATGAGCATATTCCGAGTGCATATTGACCCAACGGTCATGTAACCTCTGCACGAATCCTCTTCGCGCCGGTGAGCTTCTTTGCCAACAGGTAAGGATGTCCCTCATGATTTGGTCCGACCATTTAAATCGATGCTCTCGCGTGTCTCCAGGGTCATTGTCTGGTCGTCGCCTCGGTTCGGTCCTATTGCCACTCCCAACTGAACCATGGCCTTCATCCGAGAGAGGCCTATTGTGGGTGTCACTGCGCGATACTGGTGTCGTACCCGCATAATTCGTTGCATTGTGGATTTAGCCCAAATCAACGTGGCTGACTGCAAGAGCCGGAGCTCTAATATTATTATTTAAATAATATTAATTTGAAATGGGAGAAACCCGATGGAAGACCGATGATTTCGTGCGCATCCATCAATGAAGTGGGGATAAACGGGACCGGTGAATAAAGAGACCGTTGATGCGAGCAATTAACTCAGATCACTCCTCGCCCATCACCGCTACGAGCAACTACTTTAGCGAGGACACCTCTAGGAGTTCGGTGATCATGTGACAAATCCGATAAGATTCCGTAGGTCTGAAGGAAAATGTATTTTCGTTTTTAGCAATGAGTGTCCAGGATTATATAAGGAAATAAAATTTTTGATTTAACAAAACGAAAGAATCTGTTTAATATAAAAAAATTTGTTCAGTAATTCAAATTCTCAGAAGTGCTTTAACAAATTTTTCGATTTAAAAGTGTTAGTTATTTAGGGCAATGGATAAACTTCTCTTTTAACCCGTTCTCATTCGGGAGATTAAGAACCTATTTTATTAAGCTAGAACATAATTTTGAATAATTGACACGAAACAAAATTTGTGCTGGTGACAAAGTTTTCATTTGAGAGTATTTTACCATTTTATGAAATCTGAGTAGGATTTTCAACCCGTTTTCATTCGGGAGATCATCCAAAAAGAGATTTTCGAATCTAAAATACAATAAACTCAAATAAAAATGATTCACTAGTTCCAAGATAGGGTTTTATGAACTCTAGGAGAACCGAAGTTTATCCCAGAATGAGCTCAAAAATCCCTGAAAATTGGAACTGTACAAAAACTATGAGAAAATGAAGATAAATAATTAAACCACTGTAAAATAGACTTTATTTCAAGAATTTTGGATTTTTCACAAAGTCAGGAAAGTGATATTCAAGCTTTGTAAGGTAAACATGGCACAAAGTTTGCAGTAAGCTAAAATTCACTTATCACGAAAAAACTGAAACAAGTCCTGGACAGTCAAAAGCAAAAGAAAATCTAATGAGGCAGGGCTGAAAGTTTTGAAATTAAATAAAGCGATCTTGTTTGTCATAAAAAAGATACAAATGGTTAGGCCGAAGGTTTAAGATTGAAGTTTGAAAGAAAACAGTTAGCTTTTCAGAACAGAAACTCTTCTTTCGCTTTTGTGAACTCACATTCCCAAAATAAAATTTGATCTAGTAAATCTCTCAAGAATTTATTTAGAAAATGAGGAGATCAAATGAAAAATAATGTCATGATTAAAAACGAGTAATTTGCACTTGAAGCTTTAATATACCTTTAAGGTTTAATATACCTTTAAGCTTTAAGGTACCAGGATTGGTACCGACGTACATACTCGGGGCCAACTTCCTGACCAGAGAAAATTAAACCGGCCGAGAAGTCAAAATTTTATAGAGGTCACTCTATAAAATAGCACGTATCGACACAGCTTAATTGAAGAGTGAAGAATTAAACTTGAACAAAAGAACGGAAATATCCTCAGAATTCAAATGTAGAGAAAGCAAGTAACGTTAAAAAATAAGTTGGAAAAAATGTTGTTAAAGCGCTGTTGTTTGTCTGAGTGATATAAGTTTATGAATAATTAATAATTAGTTGGTAAAATTGACGTACTTCAGACCAAGTCAGGTTAAACCCGGTTATACCCGGAATATTCTGTTGAGCTAATCGTCTTGATCATCGGCGCTCTTGGAGGTACCAAGGTTTCACTGGTTAATAGCCTGAAAAGCATTCCTGCGTGTGAACAAAATGCTGAGACACTTGCGGGGAAAATGCAGAAGGCGGTCGTCCTTGGGTCGCTCCGTGTCCTCAGGGTGCACGAGACTTTTGCCGGATCATCGTATTGAGTTCGTCGCAGACTGTAATCACCTATCTCACGGTCGTGAGACGTGGTTACAGCTGAAATTTTACCGCGACTTCGCTGGGAGCGGGTGCAATTTTTCAGATTAGCACCCGCTCCCGGCGAAATCCTGCGGTTGTCCTTATGACAAACTTTTAAATATATATATATATATATATATATATATATATATGTATATATAGATAGACAGTAGTCCCTCTCATCTTGTCCCGATTCGGGAACTAAGTCCTCTCGTACTGTCCACTATGAAGTAGGGGGGAGGACCAATCAGAGCTTCGAATCAGGGCCGTTCGGACGTTCTTGCACGATTTTGATAACTGATATATCGCCTTTGGCGTCGACGGCTTAGGCTCTTGACTTCCATCTACTGCCGCTTCCGATCCCGTAGAAGCTATTGCTCTCGATGTTGATGGCTGTGGCTTTACTATGCTAAATGTAGCTGCTACCGAAGTTGCTGTTTTTATAGACTTCTTCACTGGTACTTTCGGGTTCAAAACAGTGGATATGTCACTCTGAGGTTTCGTTTTTAGGTGCACATGTCTCCCCTTGTCGGTTCCTACACACCGATTTCTTATTTCTGTGAGAATGCGATCCGTGTTTACACCAGTGAGAGTTGTCCCCGGCGGATGAAAAGCACGCGCTCTAGGATTCGTTAACACACGAGGCTGTGTATATCTAATGGGATATGCAGTGCTTCTTATTTGTATAGTATCTCCCAGTCCACCGCGTCCCACGCACTGGATTACGACACTCCTAGAGTTCCTCAAGGGAGAGTTGAGACACGTGGTACTCCAATTCTGATTGGTGCCGCAGTACCGGAACTAGTTGACCTTTCAGGAATTTTGATTGGCTTGAGTTGGCGCAATATTCAAATCATTATTTGATTTGCAAGAGGGTTTAATACAGAATAGAAACAATACTCATCTCACGAACATTATAAAGTATTGGAGAGGTTAGTTATTAAGGTTAGGGAAGAATAATATTTACTTTGAAACACATATAATACTTCAACAATTTCATAAACAAAAGCACTAATAAAAAAAAACACTGTTCAAACTTTTCCCGCCCCATGAAAATATCAAAGTTCCGGTACAGCGGCGAATAATGGAAGGGGAAATGTGTCTCAACTCTCCCTAAAGGATCTCTAGACACTCCTAGTAGTGTCCTTCTTTTCACACTGCGTGGCTATTTCCGGTATTGTATACTTGTTGGAGTCAAGTACGCGACTAATTGAAGCGTCTCAGCTTCTATGCCCAGTCCGATGTCGGTGGTCCAGGTTAAAGGCCTGAAATTTATCACACACAACCAAACGGCTAGATAGTCAAGTCAATGTTAGGATCAGAAGGCTGTTATAGCCGCGAAGGTTCTTGACACAATGAATCTCTCAGCCTTTTCATAACATAAGTACATTTAATATAAATGAATATACAAAATCACTTCATAATTATCTCGGATGATTTCTCTATCAATTTGTAACGACCGATCGCAAATATATTAGTGCCTGTGATACGATTGCGTACGAGCTCAAATGTTGTCACGTTGACTGTCGCCATTTTTTAACCAACTGGAAGAGTCGTTCACGAAACAGGAAGTTATCGCTGTAAATAATTTTTGGATAACCTCGACGACTGCCAAATCGTCGACGTGCTTCGATGAATCCTTCAGTCCTATAATCAGAAACGACCTCGATGTGGATAGCTCTAGTAACTAGGCAAATGAAAATGCATATATATGCTTCATCAATTTTCGCGTTGTGGATCTTAGACAATTTGTAACTGAATGGTCCACCATAGTCAATCTCTGTATGTATGAAAGGAACAGACGGGGTTACGCGAGCTGAGGGTAACGAGCTCATAATTTGAGATGCTGTGTACGCGTGATGTCGAGTAAATTCAATGCAGCCCTTGATGCATCGATTTATTAAAGATCGTGCACGTACCATCCAAATTGTTTGGCGTAATACACGCGCAGTCAATTGAAAGAAAGCTCCACCGTGAAGTGTGCGTAAATGGCATGTCGTACAATTACCGTACTGAGCGTATGATCCATCAAAATGATAGGATGCTTTTCAGCATACGATAAGGGGCAGTGCTCAAGACGACCTCCTACTCGAATTATACCAAAAGCATCCACGAATGGATTTAGTTGCGTGATAACGATCGATTTTGAAAAGAGTACGTCCTTTCTCAACATATTTAATTATTTGGCTAATACGTCATTCTGAATTACTTTATACCATGAAATGCGGGACATATAAATGAAAACCGAATCATGTTCAAAGATTTTCTGTAGTTTCTCTCGTGAAGTCGGAGATAATTTCGCACTAAATTTATCAAGGGCTCTCTTAATTTGATATTTTATAAATTTTAAACAGAAAGCTGATACCCTCGATAATTTTGGCCAACTGGAAATCTTCACAGATAAAGTCCGTTTGATATCAGAGTTCGATTCATCTGACATGGAGGAATTTACCGTGACCGTGTGAAAATGCTTCATCTCACGTAATTCTGGATTAGCCTTGTCCTTTTCAGATAACTCAAAGTCCCCAGGCCAATTTTTAGGAGATTGGATCAACCACTTTGGGCCATTCCACCAAAGTGTATTTGACGTTATTTCAGTTGGAGAAATCCCACGAGATGCGCAATCCTCAGGATTATCAGCCGTAGGCACATGATGCCATGAAGCTTTTAGAATGCGAGTGAATATATCAGACACTCGATTAGCGACAAAAGTTGGCCATCTTGCCTCTGGCCTTTCAAGCCAAGCAAGAACAATTTTGGAGTCTGACCAAAGATGAGTTGGAGCAGACTCTAAATGTAACGCAGTTTGAACATACTGCACCGCCTGTGTAAGCAACAATGCTGCACATAATTCCAAGCGGGGAACGTTGAGTTGTTTTAGAGCAGCAACTCGAGATTTCGCATATGTGAGGGACGTAAGAAACCCGTGATTTGAGGAAATGCGCAAATATACAGACGCAGCATAGGCTTGAGTGGATGCATCAGCGAAACCGTGTATTTCTATGTCTTTTGAATTTGATATGCTACCTACCCAACGAGCAATAGACGCAATTTCTAACTTCTTTAGCTCTGTGCAATAAGATTGCCATTCATTATGCAAATAATCTGGCAGCACGTCATCCCAATGTGATTCTAGCGACCATAATCCCGGCATAAAGATTTTTTCTCTGAAATTATAGGAGTCAGATAACCAACTGGATCAAACATTTGAGCCATGGTAGATAAAACAGTATCTTTAGTGTAAACATTATGAATCTTGATATCTGTGTGGATTTGTAACTGCACATAATGAAGAAATATTACTTGACCACTTATCTAACTGAAAGCTACCGCGAGCCAAAATATCGATTAATTGATGTTTTGAAGTTTGAGCAGACTCAAGGTTATCTGCTCCGAAGTGGCGATCGCGGTGGAGGATTATCGCGGTGGACAATTCTTTGATAATCAGCATCACGTCAATCTATGAAAATCTGATGATACATCTTAGATATATCGGTACATATTGCGACTTCATACATGCGCCATCGCATGTTAACCCTTCGAGGACAACGTGGGGTGTATGGCCACCCCAACGGAACAAAAAACGCATATTCGCTGTGTACAGGTTGCAGGAAGGCTTCTCGCTTTCATTACCTTCTCTTTCAGTATCACTGAAGCCCCTGACGCATTTTTTTTTGTTTTTTTTTTTTGCTTCTTCTTTTTTTTTTGATTCTAGGTATTTGGGATTGAATCCAAGTATTTCTCGAAACCCGGAAATGCGCCATTAAAAATTTAAACGCAAAAAACAGAGTGTTGTGTGCAAACACCCCACGTTGCTCTATACGTCCCACGATTCCACGTTGTCCTCGAAGGGTTAATAGTAGGGAGATCCGATTGTAACTTCGGCCCGACAAGCATATGAGAATTTAAACTCGTGCCGTTAGTTGTCAAACTTGATGCGTTCCATATGATCAAGAGATTCATACTCATTTATGAAATTTGAGTGAAACAAGATTCCAATGTTAATTGGAGGACCTAATTTAAACGGTAAACGAACGATGAACCGACCCGTGTTATCACGAGAGTGAGTTTCAGAAAAATGTTTTTAACATAGTTTTTTATCTTCCATAAGATGGTTCACTTGTGGAACCTCCTCTACTTCCCAAAATTTATTGAGAAGAGAAGAAATCTCACTGATTTGACAGCAGTGGTGAACGACAATATTCCTCATCATATTAGCAGAGGTACCCTCTACTGCCCCTAGAATAATGCACCCGAAAATTGTGGCCCAAGCAATTGGAGCGTCTATCGGACCTTTCATTAAACCCTGTTCCATGATCGCAGAGTAAACATCAGCAGCGAACTTAACATCGATCCGATCCTTGGAAAAAGGTTCAGGATCCGCGTATATTAGACCTTGCAAGTGAGGCCAAGAATCGATATCTATATATTGTTTATTAGGAGGCGCATAGCGAGTCACATCTTGACAAACAAATGTGTCCAGTGTCATTTTAATACTTGGATTGATTAGGGATTTTATATTGAGTGTTACAATCGCAGTGGCAGTAGTAAAATGCGCTCCAGCTAAACCTTCTACAGTCGCATGAAAACGACGTCGTGGTAATCTTAATTTTTGGACCATACTCTCTGTAATAAATGATTGATCAGAACAAAGATCAATCATTGCTCTCGCAATTTGAGAGCGTCCGTTTGGACCTTTCAATAAGACCCGAACAGTACCAAATATGGCAGTACGACGAAGTTTTGTTCCTTCATAAGAAAGATGAGAGATATTTTTTGTTTCTGGAATATTTTCAGACTTTAGGTTTGAATTATCACTATTATTGTTGTGATGAGGATTAGCGTTACGATGCAGTAATGAGTGATGCAATTTAGTGCATCAATATTTGCATGAACATTTATAGGGCCTATGGCCAGATCGAGTACAATTAAAACATAAATTATTTGTTTTTAATATTTCATAGCGTTGATCTACGGTTTTAGTTTAAGATGGTGGACACTTTGCGACTACGTGCTGAGATTTACATAAAACACATATATCAGTTAAATTAGCTGAACTTGATTCGACTTGATTCTCCTGCTGTATGGAATCTCTCTTCTCCTCTCCCTTCCTTCTCCAGTCTTCTCTTTACTGTTCGGCTTTGTTGTAATTCCAGCCTCTTCATATTCTCTTCCATCCTCTTGTTTCTGGTCTCTAAGCTCATCGTCGTGCTGGCCGTTACTTCTAAGGCTCTATTTATATTTGCCTTCAGCGCGTCCAGTCTTTTTTTTAAGTCTCCTCTCTCTCTCTCTCTTGCTCCTTCTTTTCTCTGTGTCGCCTCTCTTCTTCCACTATTTTTTTGGTCCTTTTCTCCAGTTCAGTGATTTTTTTGTTGATTTCTATCCATTTCTGTTCAAATGTTCTTTCTTGAGGCACTGAGTGCCCCCGGTTTCTAGTCTGGTGTGCCTTTCTTCGTTAGTTATGGTCCTGTCCATACCTCTCGTCCCTATGTCTCCTTCCTGCCTATTATTTTTGCCCCCCCCCCCC
>CAKNYM010045656.1:0-47518 GCA_932195095.1 Andricus curvator | reverse complement strand
TATATATATGTGACATTATTTATCAAGTACCATTTATTCTGGTGACTTGTAACACTGTTAATACCAACACAATTTTTTGTCCCGCTATACAGTTTCGATAGGCTTTTTTATAACATTTTCAAGCTATTTCCAGTGCCTTTAAAATCAAACGATTTAGAATTGCGCATTTAAAACTGTAAGTTCAATTGGAATTATGAAAGCCTTAAAGATGATACAAATCATTATCATGTGTCTATTGTTTCATGTATGAAGTAAGTCATTTGAAAGTATAATGAGAAAATTTCATTGAAGCAAAAAATAATTTTTTTTGTGATCAAAACAAATTGTCTTTAAAACAAAGAATCTTTTTTCTGAATGTACGGCTTGAGTATAAACAAATTAGGATTTTTTAATTTGAACGTAAATGTTTTTTTTTTTATACGCGATTTTTCCTACAGACAACATATTAAGCAGATTATCTCATGAATTAATTATTTTCCATTTCATAGCGACTATCACACCTCTTAATCCGTTTTAATCGTAGGTTTCATTCCGTCCATAAAATTGAAAGAATAAAAGAAATTAAATAAATGGAAAGTAAGATAGCTTTTATGGATTTCAAAATAATCTGAAAAGTCGCGTGATCCGCTACAATTAGAAGGAATTAAATTAATTTGAAATATGTTCGACTGCAGGGAATACAAAAATACAAAAGCTTTCTTTTAAATACAAAATACAAAATTTTCAACAAAATACCAAACAGTTGCATATTTAGAACCGAATGCTGAGCCAAAATGGCGAATTTTCTACAAAACAGTTGCATTTTCAATCCTCGTGGACAATCATAGACTTTTGCCATACCCCCTCCCTCAAATTTAAGTTAAATATATATATATATATATATATATATATATATATATATGAATGGGTGTGTGTGTGTTTGTGTATGTAATTTAAAATACATTAGTATACCATTAAGCCATTTCCCTTTCAGGGTAGGCGTGACACTACCCGATTCGGGTAGTGTTTCTAGGTGGATAGTTTCTTGTAGTAAATAACTACAAGTGTGGGCTCACCACACCCACGATGTGCCAACAGCACTCAGTTTTCTCGAATGGTCACCCATCCAAGTGCTAACCGCGCCCAACGCTGCTTAACTTCAGTGATCTGACGAGAACTGGTTTTTTCAGCGTGGTATGGCTGTTGGCCATAATTTAAATATATTCCGAAATATTGTCTCATATTCCCATTTATTCCCGCATTAGTATCCATTGTCCTTACAATCCCTTTGTACTCATTTGTAGATTTTCTTTAAATTACTATAATTTCGAAGGCTTAGAATTGATATTCATTTAGTTTTCAAACCTTTTAATTTAAAATCCTTGAAAATTTCGCAAATTTTGCCATTTTTTATGTTTTAAGAGTGAAATTGCACTGCAATTTTTAATGTTTGAATGTGAAATTATTCGTCTGGAAACGTTCTCTATAAATTTAAAATTATTTAACTTTAATACTACTAATTTAAAATAACATTTTCGCACACAAAGCTCGAAATTTATCAAATTCAAACGCTCTAATTTGAAAATTGACTCAAGTTACTATATTCCATATTATTCATTTTTTAACGTTTTCAATTTAAAATTCGTTAAAGTTCAGTGTTTTCAAGTAAAAAATATTGTACCATCAGGCTGATTTCGTGCATCAATGTAAGAATTATGTTTAATTACGAAAGTAATTAAAAAGATAACAATAACCATTGTTGTAAGATGTAAGTAGTCTTTGTAGCAAAATATTTTAATTTGACGTTTTTTCAGCGTCGGATTTCCCTTAATTTTTTGAATTGGTGTAAATATTCCTAAAAAGAATATATCTTTGATAATATTTGGTAATATATAACAATTTGAATGTTTATAAACGGTGAAGATAAACAAATTCAAGATTGTTGCACTTTCACGTAGAAAAAATCGTTTTTAAGTCAAAATAGCTTGAGAATGAATAATAACAATGCATGCTAACATTCACTCAATTAAAATTCCTGGAACAGTTTATATTTTATAGTTAATAAGTATAGTGAATTTTCAATACAAATATTTATTAATACATACTTATTAATATTTATGAGTACTTTAGACTCTAAACTTAGTCTCAAGCTATTTGAATGGGAAGAACGACTTCATTAGGGGTGTTCAAAAAAAAAAGGAAATCCGAACCTCAACTTGAATCTTCGATTGTTTTGTTGCTTTTGGATTCAAAATAAACCTCCTGGAAGGAGAAATAAATTGGATAATATTTAGAGGTCGCTCATCGTGAATTTGTCTTTTTTTCAACCGAAAAATCTTTTTTTTTTCCAAAAACGTTCAATTATAACGCAAAATTGTAGAGAATATAAAAGATGCATCTCATTAAAATTTGTATAAAAAAGCTTTACTCATCTATCAACGTACTAAGAGGTCTTAAACCCTCCGTCTACGGACAGGGGCTTTTAAGGCACAGAAAATTTTTTAAACTGGAATATCCCGTTTACAGGAAAAGATTTTGAATAAAAAAGTTTGTAAAAATTACCATTAACAACAATTGAATCATGTAGTAAATGCTTTAAGTAACCCTGAATTTTTACAGTTTTTTTTAAGGCCAGAAACAGTTCAAAAACTGACTCAGGCTTAAAAGACCTTGTCTGTAAACGGAAGGTGGGAAAAAGAAGTCTGTGAACGGAGGGTTAATACACATTTAAATTATGTTTAGGTCCTTGAAAACCACACTATGAACATATTTTTCAAAAATAGTGATTTTGCATATTTTTTAATTTTAAATATCTCACAATTTAAAGTTAACTCTTTCTATGATCTTTTACAACATTTATATCTTTTCTTTTTCTACTTTCGATGTTGTGAGAGATTCTGCATAGCTGGCTGTGAAATAATAGAAAGCTTTATTCACTCCTTACATAAAGGTATTACATAAATATCACAGAAACAGTTACCTTTAAATTGTGAGAAGTTTAAAATTAAAAAATATGCAACATTACTATTTAAAAAAATTTCTTCATATGAATTTTTTTCAAGGACCTAAAAATAATTCAAATGTGTATTAAAGACCTCGTAGTACGTGGATAGATGATTAACGCTTCTTTATAACAATTTTCTTCATATATCTCCTTAACTATGTATAATTTCAATAAAACTTATGTACAAAAAATAATTATTTTAATGAGACGCATCTTTTATATTCTTTACAATTTTGCGTTATGATTTACCGTTTTTGAGAAAAATTGATTTTTCTGTTGAAAACAGACAAATTCACGATGAGCGACCTCTAAATATTGTCTAATTTATTTCTCCTTCCAGGAGGTATATTTTTAATCCAAAAGGAACAAAAAAATCGAAGATGCAAGTTGAGATTCGAATTTTCTTTTTTTTTAACACCCCTAGAGTTCATTCTACTTTAAACTGCCAAAATATGGAATTTGTTCATCTTAATTTATTTATAAAGCTTTAAATTTTTATATTTTACCAAATATTATGAAACCCATATAATTTAAAAAATTATTTACACCAATTTATGTGATTTTTTAAAAATTCGTCTTTTTGGTTGAAAATTAATCTTAGTTGAAAATTCATTTCTTTGATTAAAAATTCAACTATTTAGTTGAAAATGGACGTCTTTGGTTCACAATGCATCTTTCTTGGTAGAAAATTAATCTTGTTGGTTATTATATAATTGCTCTGGTTTAAAATTGTACCATTTTGTTGAAAATTCGTTTCTTATTGAATATTAATTTTTTTAACTTAAAATTTAACAATTCCATTTTTGGTTGAAAATTTATCTTTTTTAGTTGAAAATTACACTATTGGTTAAAAATTAGTTTTTTTTTTATTGCAAATTTATTTTTTTAACTGAAAATGTATTTATTCCAATTTTGCTTGAAAATTGACCTTCTTTAGTTGAAAATTCGCTTTTTATGGTCCTATCCCCCCCCCCCCATTCCCTATTACTTTCTCAACAAAGCGTCTTTAACAAAAAATGTAATAGTTGATATTTCAAACAAGAACAGATTTTCAGTTTAAATCAAAAACAGCTGAATTGGTACGAAATAACGAATTTCCAACAAAACAGGTGAATCCTCAATGAAAACAGATGAATTTGCCAATAATATATATGAGGTTCTACGAATTAGCTGCATTTTCAACCAATTAGTTAAATTTTCAATCAAGAAAATAAATTTTTAAAACAGAACATTAATTTTCTGCCAAAAATATGAATTCTCAACAAAATACTGTTTTGAAAAATTAATTTTTTACCAAAAAGACGAATTTTCAACGAATTACTTTCAACTAAATAGTTTGAACAGTGAATATGATGTTAGTCCACATTTTATTTGGTTGATTTTTAGTTTTTTTTTCTACAAATTTTTAACTAAATAGTTAGCTAAAATAATACTTGAATAGGATTTGAAATTGGAAAAGAGACTTCAATTATGAACCTAATAATCTCCATTTATTTTAAAATTGAAAATAGTTCATACGGACTAACTACTGAGGCTTTGGAATTGAAACAGTTGAATTTTCAACATGTTAAACTCTGTAAATTGTTTAATTTTGAAGATATTCAGGATCGTCTTGTAAAATAAACTATTGTTCCATTTTTAATTGAACTAAAATTCAATTTGAAAGAATTTCAAAATACCTGAAAATTATTTTAGCAATTTTTTCAATAATAAAGAAATTTGTGTAAAAAGTTATTTAACTCGACGCTTTGCAACAAGAGATAGACAAAGATGCCATTTTCCTTGTTCCTGTAAGTTCAAAATGGTCCTTCTTACAAAAAAAGTTTAGGATACGTTGTATGAGTATCTCCAATTGGCCGCATTCCACATATGAGCATTAAAATTGTATGGGCTTGTAATACTTACCATATGGCCATATCAGCCTCCCTATAGGTTTTTCTCCACCATAATAAATATTTTTCGCTGAAACTTAAAAAAATTATAAAAAAGAATAAAGACGTATGTCTGCAAACTGTTTATTTATTCATCTTTTTCAAATTGGAGAAACCGTAATTTCTGTCTTACTGACGTCGAAATGTTTTTTATTTTAGAAATAGAACAGTTGGACGACATTCATCTTTATGTTCTTAAAATATTAATTATTACCCAAAGTTTCCGCAAAAAATAGTCGTTATTGTATACAAGAGCGATTTGCTCATATGGTAAGTATCACCTGCCTTAAAGTAAAAACTGCCCTAGTTTTCTAAAAAAATTACCCAAATTTTTCGTAATCAGGGGCCATAATATTGAATTCATATTCAATATTATGGATTTTTATATGTGTATAGAAGAATCACTCTTAGAAAAAAGGTTTAACTAGTTGAGAATTTAAGAGTCATTCGCTTATTTTTATTCATTGTGGTTTAATGGCGAGGATATCTGAAGCTACCAATTTAGGCTCTGTCGTATCAAGCATTGCGACATGTGTTGTGATATAAATAAGCCATAGTACAGTTTGTACTAGGAATCGTACTTGTTAATAAATGCACCATCTTAACGACAGAAAAGAAAGGGAAGATATTATCAGACTTACGCCGGCTTATCTCTAAAACCATTATAATTAACAAAGGAAATAGCAGAAATTAAAAACCCTATTGGAGACAATTGTGGTCAGCAAGGTATAACAAATGTGGCCTAGAATCCCTGTAAAATGATGGCCTCTGGTTGAAAGCATGTTAATAAAAAATACCTTGTTTATAAGACTGTGGATAAAAATAATTACTCGTCGCACAAGAAAATATCAAGGGAATAAAAAGTTTTGCTTGTTTCGAAAGTTTCATGGCAATATTTTCTGCCAATTGACTTATCTGTGTATAAAAATGATTGAAAATAATAAGAAGTTGATATACTGAAAAATTGCTACCAGGAAAGAAAAGAAAGAGGGACGAAAATACGAGAACAGTTCAAACTTTTGTTATTTTTGCAAGTCTGCCGCCATCTACTGGATCTCGGAACCATTGAGTCCCCCAAGCAGTGGCTCTCACCGTAGAGGGAACCGTCCCTCTACGGCCTCTACGCTCTCACCTACCTGGAAGATTTTCCTAACGGCCCTCAGTAGAAAAGGTCTTTAGCGGCCAGCCCCCGTGCGAAAAGACCTTTGAAAAACCAGCGGTCATTTTCAACGGTACCCCAACGGTCCCTCTCAATGGTCTTTCAACGGTTTCCGAACGGTGTACTTTCGTAAGTAATACGAAAATATGGAAATTATGACAAATGGTCATTTGGCAAAATAAAAATTGGAACCAACAGTAATTCAGAAAAATGAGAATTAGGTACATTGGCAAACAGGATACATCGAAATTATAGGAAATTGCAAATGATTTTTGAAGAAACTAATAACAATATAATATTATACGCTGCGTTGTGATTATAAATAAAAATTCGGTCGATGAGCTCTAGATTAATAATTTACTTGTATATACATGTATAGTTGTTGAAGAATGGATGTTACGTTTAATCCTTCGTGTTATTAACGTCCAGGAATATGATATAGATGAAAGTGGCGACAAGAGTCAACGACAGCTTCCAGGCAATTGGTTTTTTATTGTGTCATGAAACCAAGTTTAAATATATAAAGATTTGACATAATGGTGTTTCGAAACTTGTACAAGTTTCCTCCTTAGATTCAAACGTAATCATTGATGTGTAAGAAAAATAGGTTCATTGAGTTAAAAACTCATTCTCTCAATACTCATTCCCCAATACTCATTTTTTCAATACTCATCCTGCTATACTCATTATTTCAATACTCATTCCCCAATACTCATTCGCTCAATACTCATTCTCTCAATACTCAATCCCCAATACTCATCCCTCTATACTAATTATTTCAGTACTCATTCCCCAATACTCATTGTCTCAATACTCATTGCTCAATACTCATTCTCTTAATACTCATCCCGCTATACTAATTATTTCAATACTCATTCTCTCAATACTCATTTCTCAATACTCATTCGCTCAATACTCATTATTTCAATACTCATTCTTCAATACTCATTCCCCAAACTCATTCGCTCAATACTCATTATTTCAATACTCATTCTCCAATACTCAGTATTTCAATACTCATTCTCCCAATACCCTTTTTTCAGTACTCAACCCGCTATACTCATTATTTCTATACTCATTTTCTCAATACTCAAACCGCGAAATGAGTATTGCGGTTCCTATACTCACTTCAATACTCAACTGAATACTCATTCCAATACTCAGGTAGTATAGCAATTTTTCTATACTCAATTTTCGTAAGGGATATTTTAGAAAGGTTTGCTACGTCAGTTCTCAAATTGACCGCATTAATATTGCCGGCAATATGGCACATTTCCATCACCAGACGTTTCCGATAGTGACATTCATTCGCAAGAATTTTCGCATTTTCAAAATCGAATAAATGATCGTTTTCAACGCTGTGTCTAGTGAGCATTGTTTGTTTTTCAGGGATCTTATTTATGTCCCTTCTGTGTTCTCTAACCCTAACTCCTAAAGGACGTCGTAATGTCGTGTTGCCCGAGGATTCTCGCGATTCGTTCAGATACTCCTTCAACGTAAGGAATGCTAATAAATGACCTAATTTCTGCGTTTTGAGCTATTTCATTAATTCCGCGATGTTCCTTTTCGGCCAAAATATTCAATCTGAGATTGATATTTTCTCCAACAAATTGTTGCGAGTAAAAGTTCTCATTGAGAGTGTTTTCCACCCTTAGAGAAGGAACAAAATAGGGCAATAAATTTTCTAGATGTCACTTTTTACAGGAACAGTAGCCAAGAAATAAATTGCAATTGGATCCGTAAACCAACGTGGTCCGGCAGATGCCTTAATTTCGATTCTAACCACCCACAAAAATACAAAAAAAGCGTAGTTTTCAATATGGTCAACAGAGTCATTCTCCTCTCCGATAAACAATTTCATCAAAATAACTTGCGACTGGTGGAAGACACTCTCAATGAGAACATTTACTCGCAACAATTTGTTGGAGAAAATATCAATCTCAGATTGAATATTTTGGCCGAAAAGGAACATCGCGGAATTAATGAAATAGCTCAAAACGCGGAAATTAGGTCATTTATTAGCATTCCTTACGTTGAAGGAGTATCTGAACGAATCGCGAGAATCCTCGGGCAACACGACATTACGACGGCTTTTAAAAACAATAGAGACCCACATCAGTTTTGAGACCTACCAAAGATAAATTAAATAAATTGCATAATAGCAATATTGTTTATGGAATTTAGTGCAAAGGACAAAATTGCAATGCGGTCTATATCGGTCAAACTGAACGTCCTTTAGGAGTTAGGGTTAGAGAACACAGAAGGGACATAAATAAGATCCTTGAAAAACAAACAATGCTGTCTAGACACAGCGTGGAAAACGATCATTTATTAGATTTTGAAAATGCGAAAATTCTTGCGAATGAATGTCACTATCGGAAACGTCTGGTGATGGAAATGTGCCATATTGCCGGCAATATTAATGCGGTCAATTTGAAAACTGACGTAGCAAACCTTTCTAAAATATATTTGCCGGTTGTAAAGAGGAAATAAAACTGAAAACACATGTTGGCTATGGTTGCCCTGCGATGGAGTCGAGGGTGGAGTGACCCAGAGACCGGGCCCCATGTTGTCATTCAGTTTTAATACCGCAGCCCTTTAAAAATTAAAGTGTTTTTCTTTCCAATTTCTGAAGTCTTTAAACTGTAGTGCCTCTGAGAATGTTCTTTCAGTTTTCTTCGTGATTTTAAACAGAGCGGATGTCTCTAATTTTACGTCGAAAAACTAACTTCTTATAATATTCAGAAACTTGTTTTTTTTTTTTTTCATTTACGATTAATTGCCTTCTTTTGAAATTATTAACGTCCTTTCAAACTGTGAAAGTGTGTGATTCTGTTCAACGTGCTTGTGAAGTTTGTGATATCGTGTTTGTGGGATTACGGAGTGTTTTACTTCACCCCCAATCACCTCACCTTCTGCAACGAAACGGGAAGACCACACAGAGAGGGAGCTGATAGAGAGACGAAGGGAGAAACAGAGAGGGTGGCGGAGAGAGAGAGAGAGAGAGAGAGGAGCTGCACGACGTAGAAACACTAAGTTCATGCATGATTTCTTTTTTATTTTAATCTTAATGGTTTTTTGTGGAAAAAACACTATTTTTATCAAATATCTGGCTCTGAGGAGGACCCCTATCCGTGGTCGAAACGTTTGCCAATTTAACTTTAATGATATGCATGTTTTTTAATTAAATATATGTTCATAAGACCCTAATCAATACAAAAATTCTTCATCACAATTTAAATATTTGGGTCAATTAAATCCGACATTTTTCAAGAAACCAGTAAAAATGTCACAGAAGGAAAACAGTCCAATATTGCCAAATATTAAGAAAAGATTCTTTTTCATTAAAAAACAATTTAAAATTGAATGAAGGTTGGCAACAGGGTCTATAGTTGCATTTGGATGTTTCAAATTATTTGCTACTAAGCCAAAGTACAACTCTTCCACTATGGGGAAAATATATTTCAGCATTTTCACTTCAGCCACACCGGTTTAACCAGGCAGTGGAGGAGTCAGGAGGGGGGGGGGGGGCGAGTGACGTCAAGCCATTGTCAAATTTCCCTCTCCGCTCGGTTCAACTGAGAAGTGCACATCTGTCGAAGGATTATCGAAAACCCGGCACGATCACAAGTCGATATATCGACTTCCCGAGCCAAAGTCGAGTCGAGCCAAAACCGACTCGATCCACACCCGGTACTGGAGGCCAGGATCGAGTCGGAATCGTGTCGAGATCGGGAAATATCGCTCGACGGCATCACTAATTAGAATGCCGGAGTTAAATTAAAAATTATTAAAAATCTTGGCATTGTTTTAGGACACATGGTAAAAATTATTTACTTTCAAAAACAATATTCTTACTCATAATACTATAGTTATCACAATGCATATTTTAGAGTAATTTATTATAGACAGTTATATAGATGTGTGTATGTCCATATAAAAAGTGGCCACGTTGGTGCTATGAGAGTAACGTTTCGTGACATATACGCGAGTAAATTCCTGGTATTTGGAAAACGAGTCACCAGGACAATTTGCAACCCGAAAAACGGTCTTTTCGAAAAAAAGTTAATTTAAATTAGACAAGTGCCATAAGCGTACGTGTTATATTTTATCTCATACAAAAAATATACTTAAATCTAGTTGCTTCAGTCTATAAATCGCAAACCAGAAACGACAACATGTGCCCTTTTCAGGTGGATTTACACATTTATATTAATATATATTCAAATATAACTTAATATTTTTATACCAATGGTCCAACGCTAAATATTAACATTTAACAGTGAAGAAAGGAGATTCCCATAGAGACAAAAGTAAAAGTGCAGTCCAGAACAACTCTCGCAGGTTCAGATCTAGAAGCAGCCGCATCTTACTATCAACTGCCACAGAGTCCAGGTACACGAGAACAGGTAATTCTTATTCTCATGGCGGATACAGACGCATTTTGGATGAGCTCGCAGGAAGTAACACCGAAGGCAGTGGTCCTGGCCATCCTGAAGTTGAATCCAGGAGGCCTCGCGAACGTTTAAAGTCCAGCATTTTTCGAGAAGCAGCAACGCAAGCACTCGCCATCCTAAAGGGGAATTCTGCAGGAATCTAGATGATTTATAACGCAACAACTCACACATTCAACGGTTTGGAGGCGGTTCCAAAGAAACGTTTAATTTTTCGAGAAGCAGCAACGCAAGCACTAGCCATCTTAAATGGGAATTCTGCAGGCCTCAAGGTGATTTACAACGCAACAACTCGGACATTCACCGATTTGGAGGCGGTTCCAAAAAAACGCTTAATTTTTCGAGAAGCAGCAACGCAAGCACTAGCCACCTTAAAGGGGATTTCTGCAGGCCTCAAGGTGATTTCCAACGCAGCAACTCAGATATTCAACGGTCCGAATGCGGTTCTGTAGACACATTAGATGATTTGAAAAGCAACAATATCGAAAGCATCGATCGTGACCTTGGGGAAGGTAAAATCACAATTTATGTTTTCTATAACTCCTCGCTCTTAAGCATCAAATTCGCTACAATCCCTTCCTAATTATTATTAGCCAAAGAAGTGCGTGGGGGGTGGGGGGTAAACTTAAAGCTTTCGACAAAATTTCTGTAAGAGTTTTGCGATGTGCTGATGATATCTGAAGTATTAGAAAAAATTAGATTTTTTTTTAATTATCTCATCGCTATTAAGTAGTAAAGCGTGGATAAGAAGCCTTATCGCTATTAAGAATGGTCAAGCATAAATGAGAAGTCGTTGCATGGCATTATTCAGTACCACTTAAAAAAAAGTCTTTTAATAAAAATAAATCTAGGTGAAAGTGTAATGAATGGAGGATTTTTTTACTGATTAAATACTTAGAAACACTTTTCCAGTCACTGAAAATGTTATTGACTTGATGTAATATCTACAATGTTCAATAATAAAGTCCTTGGATTGAAAAATTTTAATTTTTCATTCTTAATTTCTAATCGTTGATGTTCAAATAGAAAAAGAATTTAATACAATTTTGATGGATTTTGAATTATATCAATTAAAACTCTTTCAAGTTAAAACATGTTGATAGTAAAATGTTTTAAATAGATTAACTGTAAACAGAAATTGATGAGTGAGTTATCAAAATTGAGCTACCGTATTTAAAATAGAATAATAAATAACTGCGAAGAATGTTAAAAATGAACAATTCTAAATATTTTTCGACTTATAAGCTTGTCAAATTGAAATTTTCAAAATTGTAAATTTCAGATTGATGCTTTATAAATTATTCCCAACTTTCATGTGATTTCACATTCGTGGATTAAGAATTGGACTTCACTGTCAAATGAAACAATTTTTAATCGAGGATTTTAAAAACTTATTTTTTTTTAATTTAACAATATTTTACCGCTCATTTAGACATTTTTGCTTTGAAATTGTTCAAAATTGGACTATTTTAAATTATATGCTTTAATACACATGCTTGTAATAATACAATGGTATTTACTCCATTTTGGTACAAATCTGAACTCAACATAATTACTGTTTTCATGTATCTTTATTTAACTCTTTTACTGTTGAAGACATCCTGCGGACGTCTTTGGGACGTCCTCAGGATGTGAACTTTCAGCTACAGTAATTGTTAAAATTACTCCTGAGTCTCTGAGGACGTCCCTGAGACGTTCTCAGGATATCTGAACTATTGCCAGGGTGTCCAGCGACCTTGAAAACCTTGAAATCCTGGAAATCCCCTTGAATTTTTCACGAGAACCTTGAGTTAAATTTTTCTTTTTCTTTTTAAACAGTTATTTTACTGAAATGCGATAAGTAATTTAAATCTTTTATTCTATTATGAAAGAAACGTCTCGTTTAGAATCAATCTTTCTACTGAAATTTTGTTTAATTTTCAAGATATAATTTATCTTTTACTCATTACAGAACAAATAAAGAGATTTCTATAGGCATTTTTTGTAGACTTTACCAACTGTTTTATAGATTGCAATGAACAGACTTTAATATTGTGAATAATTCTATAAGTTTTTTATTTCGTCTCCGCTAATATAGAATGTTAACAAATAAATTTTTTTGCGATATTCAACTTAAAAATTATAAAAATTATTAGTTGAACATTTCGATGTTAATTCGGTTTCAGAATTAGAATTAGCCATTGTCAAATAACACATTTTTCGAGGGTTTCACCACACGGTTTTTGAGTAAACCAGATTAAAAAACATTACTAAAGATTTCAAGAGGTTTCAAAATATTTCAAAGATTTTAAAATATTTCAAAGGATTTCGAACATTTCATGAAGATTGCAAGGATTTCAAAGATTTTCAAAAGGCGTGTAGACCAGATTTCAAAGATTTCATAAAGATTTCGAACATTTTCAATCATTTAAAAATTTTTAAGAGATTTCGAAGATTTTAAAAAGTTTATAGTGAAGCAGATTTCTAAGATTTCAACAGATTTTACAAAGATTAAAAATATTTGAATGATTTCAAATTAATACAAAAGATTTCAGAAATATTTCACACATATTTCAAAGATGTTAAACTATTTCGAAAGGATTTAACAAATTTGAGAAGATTTCAATTATTTCAAACGAACACAAAAGATTTCACAAACAATGGTCAAAGAAAGCTTTCACAAATATTTCAAAGATTTCATAAAAAGTTCAAACAATTTCATAAAGATTCCAAGGATTTTAAAGATTTGAAGGATTTCAAATATTTTACAAAAATTTAAAAAGATTTCGCAGAAATTTCAAGGTTTCACAACGATTTTAAGCACTTCAAGAGATTTCAACGAATTCACAAAGATTTGAAAAAATTTCACAAAGATTTCAAGGATTTCAAAGACGATTTATGTTCGCAAAAAATTAAGAATTTGTTTATTTATGGTTCTACTTTCTTCAAAAATTGTTGGCCAATAAAAATGAAATGGCTCATTTTTTACATTTATAACAAACGATTATTTCATTATTTGATGTAAAAAAGGGACACTTGGAAAAGAGCTTGAATTTCGTTCCTAAGAATCGCTGGCCACCCTGATTACGAAAAAATTGCGGTCATTTTTATTTGTCGTTTTTACACACGTACGAATCGTACGAATTATACATGGGCCTGGTTACACCGGCGAGGCTACAGTAGGCCGGCTTACAATAAGCTAGCTTAAGGGCCCTGGAAATCGAGTGTAAATCGCAAAATTCGGATTCAGGCCAAACGGCGAAGCCATTTTGTCTGATTTGTTTGTATAAATAATATAAAGGGTATAAAGACTCGCGGTACAGGTCACCTACTACTATTCCGCGAAGCAGGGAGCGCGACCCTAGCGAGAAAAAGAAAAACTACGATCCGCTATGACTCGAGTCTGCAGGTAATGAAGCGCCCACTATGACCCACATAGATTCATTCAGGGGCGAACACACCGTATACAAAAACTAGGGGCCCCTACCCAAAGGAGTGGGTGAATTCCCAAAAGTTTGGGTGGGTGGAGGTTGTTGGGTGTGCATAATATCATGACATGCAGATTTTGAAATTAGATAAAACTAAACAAAATAATATCACAAGTAAATGTACAGAAAAACGGTTTGCAATATTCACGCCGAATCAATGTAACGGTACAATTTTCGGCAAACTTACTCCGAAAGTAGTACCTTTTGTACATTAAATGACAATATACAAGCTCTCTGTATAAACGGGCAGATTATACAAACATGCAAGATATCGATAATATGCGTGTCGCCCAATTTCCTCCGAAAATACCAGATTGATTCGCATTAGACACAAACTTTGCATGTTTGCACAACTCAGGGGCTGTCTGCAATAACCGGTTATAGAAGTCAAGCGCTTCGTTTTTTTGACCCTGAGAGCTTGTAAAATATGATTCAAATTTTAATGTTTCAAACATATATTTAAATGTGAAATTTTATTGCGCATCTTCGTTTCCTCGCGAGAAAAACTTATAGCACGTGTAGTTGTTGAAATAAAAAGGAAATTCTGCTACTTTTTTCCATAAAATGGCCTCCTTTTTCAGCTAATTTGACTGTACGCTATGTATGCAGTTGTACGTGATTTTGTCCAAAACAATAACTATCAATCGTCTTACCACCCATTGCAGTTTTTAATGAAATCTTTCAAATATTTGCGAAAGCTTTCTTTAATCTTTGTTTGTGAAATCTTTTGTGTTCGTTTCAAATCATTGAAATCTTGTAAAATCTTCTGAAATTTGTTCGATTGGGCGACACATATTATTGATATCTTGCATGTTTGTATAATCTGCCCGTTTATACAGAGAGCTTGTATATTGTCATATAATGTACAAAACGTACTACTTTCGAAGTAAGTTTGCCGAAAATTGTACCGTTACATTGATTCGGCGTGAATATTGCAAACCGTTTTTCTGTACATTTACTTGTGATATTATTTTGTTTAGTTTTATTTTATTTCAAATGTGGGAGCTTCATTACCTGCAGACACGAGTCATAACGGATCGTAGTTTTTCCTTTTCTCGCTAGGGTCGCGCAAAAGAAATTCCGAGCACGATAACTACTTTACCTGCTCCCTGCTTCGCGGAATAGTAGAACACAGTACCACAAAAAAAAATTTCTTTTAATTGTTTCATGAAAAATAGATTTTTTTTCTCGAAAAAAGCGACCTGTACCGCGAGTCTTTATACCCTTTAGATTATTTATACAAAAAATTAGACAAAATGCCTTCGCCGTTTGGCCTGAATCCGACTTTTGCGATTATTGCACTCGATTTCCACGAGAGAAATACGAGAGTGGCTCCGTTTCGCGTCGGTGCAAAAGCGTTTTCGGCAGTATCTCTCTGTCGCACACGTGGAGTCCTGCGTCTTCTGCGCCGACGCGAATCTGGCCACTCTCATTTAAGCTAGCTTTTTGTAAGCCAGCGCGGCCTACTGTATGCTTGCCGGTGTTACCAGGACCCATGTCTCATTTATTCCAGAGCACCTACGAGAAAATGATTATTTACTGGATCAATAAGAACAGAGCGAGGGTCAATATAAGTCCGGTATGCGTGACTCCTCCAATTCATCATTAAAAACGGCATATAAAATAAAGGAATCTTGCTTTATAGGATGTGTATGCAGTGAGTATGTATGTATACCATTAAGCCATTTCCCTTTCGGGGTAGGCGTGACACTACCCGATTCGGGTAGTGTTTCTAGGTTGATAACTTGTGGTAAATAACTACAAGTGTGGGCTCACCACACCCACGATGTGCCAAAAGCACTCAGTTTTCTCGAATGGTCACCCATCCAAGTGCTAACCGCGCCCAACGCTGCTTAACTTCAGTGATCTGACGAGAACTGGTTTTTTCAGCGTGGTATGGCTTTTGGCCATATAATAATAGTATAATAATAATAATAATAATAGTATAATTTATTTAAATTAAATTTTCCTCTGCGATAATATTTTCTCTCTTAATAATCTGTTTCGAGTAACTGAATATTGTATGATATGAAACATTCTCCAATTTTAATATGCATTTCCTTTATTGCGCTTAGCGGACTGCAATACATTGGCTGAAATACGGGACACTGTAGTTATCTTGCACGATAAAGTAAATCACCTTTCGAATATGTGGGAGGGAGACAATCGCGAGAGATCATCACATCGACGTGAAAATCGGAAACTGTTGCCCGTAGAGCCTTTGAAGACGGTGGATGAGTTTACTAAAGTTGAAACACTCATTTATACTCATCATGTAGCTTTAGAAAGTTTTGTAGGTGTACTTTTTGCTTTATAAACTTTGAATCACAAATTTAATACATTTAATGCGTCACATACTTCTTTTCAGAAAAGAAAAACTACACAAATGGGAGGGGGAAAAGTTGAAAATGTGACGAGAAATGTCATGCTACAATTAATGACAAGTACTTTGGCCCGTGAGTATTCCTGGACTGACAAAAAAACAGTCGGGTATTCAAAACATCACATATAACAACTAACATAATTGGTAAGTCAAGTATTTTTTTAAGTGCATTCCAAAATTATGGGCAATCCACGTGCACATTTCCCTTAACCTTTTTTTTACAAATTGCTTTTGCTTCAATTCGATAAAACGAGCGCTTCAACCAACTTGTGTTTGAAAGATATGAAATTTGGAACTTCTTCAAATATAAAATTATTCATAAGTATTCATTATTTTCGCAATTATGTAAAATAATAGGAGGCATCACAATATTTCCCCTATTCTCTTGCATTTTCCCTTTTCTCTTTAAATATACGAATTTGAAAATGCAATTTAAAAACCGGAAACGGAAGTTGTTACTATCAAATACAAAATTGGAACATTAAAAAAATATATAGTAATTTTAAAAAGAAGTATTAGAAAGTGAATAATTTTTTATTCAAATGTACCAAGTTAAATAATAAAAAAAATGGAATATTCACAGTTGATCAGATGCGAAATTAAATGTTCTAATTTGAAGTTAAACGTTTAAAATTAATCCAGTTGAATTTTAAGTCTTTATAGGAGCTTTGAGTAGTCTCAAATTTTATTTTAAAATCTTACAAATAAATATTTACAAATGTTTTTTTGAACTATTGCAAAATAAACTACTAAGGATTTAATACAAATTTAATATTTTCTGAATTTAAAATATTTTAGGTGGTTAAACTTGAATTGTTTTTAATTTGAGTTTAAGAGCATTGAAATGTATAGTTTCAAATTTACATTCAACGCATTAATTATAGTAAGGCCGAAATGACAAATATTGGAAAGAAATATTTAATTATACTTAAATTACACGATTTTATTCTTAAGGATGGTACTTTTTATAAAAGAGAAAATATTTTTGATTATGAGAACGATTTTAAAGATTGAAAAATTGTTTATTTAACAAATTTTTCTTCACTGAGTTTTTTATATTTTCGTAAATAGATTTCCAACCTTAGTATATGTAATTTTTAAAAATAAATTCCTTGATGGGCATAAATCATTAAAAAAGAATAAAAAATTATTCAAAATATAAAATTTATTATAAAAAGATTTGTTTTTCTACATGTAAAAATTAATGTTTATTCAGTGAAGTTATCAGTTATCAGTGGACTTTCCATTACTACAGAGGGAATTCTGGAGGAATTTCTGACCACTACAGAATATGTCGTGAGCCGAACAATTCAAGAATGGCTCAGGAAAACAGGTGACCGAATAAAGAGTGACATTCTAAAGACCCAAACAAATATTGAATGGAACTAAAAACTTTATAAACTAAACAGCATTTAATGCATGTATAAGTAAGTAAGTAAGTATACCATTAAGCCATTTCCCTTTCAGGGTAGACGTGGCACTACCCGATTCGGGTAGTGTTTCTAGGTGGATAGTTTCTTGTAGTAAATAACTACAAGTGTGGGCTCACCACACCCACGACTTTGTACTTTGTTATTAATAATTTATCATTGTTATTTTTCGTATTTTCTAAGCTGAGTGTCAAAAATGCAGAATGATTGAAAAGAATATTGTCCTACAAATAACAGCTACTGACTGATTTCATCAGAATCTTCTCGAAACGATGTACTTAATTCGTTGAAATTAAAAATTAAAATAAACAGGCTTCGAAGTTCCACACTGTTTTTTTAAATACTTTGTTAGGCAAGGCTACGTTTGTCAATTTAAACCTACTTTTTTGCTATTTTTTCAGTAAAATGCTGTGGAAAATTGATTCCACTCACAAATGTCATTGTTCGTTTTTTATAAAAATAAAAAGTGAAAGAAAGGTAAGCCTACAGAAACTGGTATATATTTGATTAACTTTCTCTAGGCGATAACTTATTTTTAATGGACCCCTGTTAAAAAAAAACAATTTTTCATCTATAGAAATGATGGAAGAATTGTGTTAGGTATTTGAGGCTTTTCTTCTGATAAAAATGCATTATAAAAGAATTATATACGTCTTGGAAATCACAAACGTAAACAGCTTGTCTAAGTAAGTATACCATTAAGCCATTTCCCTTTCAGGGTAGGCGTGACACTACCCGATTCTGGTAGTGTTTCTAGGTGGATAGTTTTCTTGTAGTAAATAACTACTACAAGTGTGGGCTCACCACACCCCCCAGGTGCGAATTTGGGTTGGCAGCCAGAGTTGGCGGTCGGCCCAAGGTCGGGCCGGCTTTGGCAACCGAATTTTGGTAACCAAGGTTGGCCCAACTATAACAGGTCTAAGCCACCTTAGTTGGGCCAACGTTAGAAGCCGACATTGGCTTCCAAAACTCACCCAACCGTCGGCCCAACTGTGGCCCAAGGTTGGGTCGACGGTCGTTTGGTCTTTGGCAAATTGGCTCTAAATAACCATAACACTACGGTTGGCCCGACTGTGGGCGATAGTTGGCCCGACCATCGGCGTAATATTATCCAGTGCAAGTAACCTTTTTGCTGCCAACCGTCGGCCCAACCCTGGCCCAAGGTTGAGTCGACGGTCGTTTAGGCTTTGGCAAATTGGCTCCAAATAATCATAACACTACGGTCGGCCCGACTCTGGGCGATAGTTGGCCCGACCATCGGCGTAATATTATCCAGTGCAAGTAACCTTTCTGCTGCCGACCGTCGGCCCAACTCTGGCCCAAGGTTGGGTCGACGGTCGTTCAGGCTTTGGCAAATTGTTTCAGAATAACCGTAACACTACGGTCGGCCCGACTCTGGGCGATAGTTGGCTCGACCATCGGCGTAATATTATCCAGTGCAAGTAACCTTTCTGCTGCCGAAAGTCGGCCCAACCCTGGCCCAAGGTTGTGTCGACGGTCGTTCTGGCTTTGGCAAATTGGTTCAGAATAACCGTAATGATACGAGCGGCCCGACCCTTCCTTTTTTTTAAGAAAAAAAATTCGAAGCTCCATCTTTATAATAAATTGTAAATGTTCCGAAAAATTTACATTTGCTGTAATTCTTAATCGTTTTAAAATAGTCTGAAACACCTAAAGAGCAAAACGTTACACGAAAGTTTAAAAAAATTGTAATTGAAAAAATTGCCGCAGTACGTGATAAAATTTCTAAGTTCCGTCGATGTAAATTTCAAATGCTCATTAAAAATGACACTTTGTGTCATTATCAAAAGTTGTAAAATGGCCTGAAACGCGAGAAAAACAAATATTACATGGAGAAAAATTAGCCAAAGTGGGCGCAAAAAAAATGTTTGAAAAAAATTGTATGAAAAATGTTGAAAAAATTTGTTGTATTTGGTTTAAATTATTTATTTAAAAATTATTTCATTTATATTCCCGTCAGCAGTTGATTTATTTTACATCTACATGATATCGCATAATAATACAAAAATTAATGAGAAAAAAGAGTTAAAAAGTTGTTTCTTTTCAACTGCCTTGAGCTGTGGCTTATGAGGATGGTTTTTTCATTGATTTTCAATTCTCCAGGTATAGAGTAATGGGTAAGACTCCCGACTGCCAGGCGATAGATTCAGATATAGATGTAGGTTCGAAACCCCGTAGCGTTAAAAATTTTATTTGTAATATAATGTTTAAAAATGTAATATATGTATTCATTCTAAGCAGGACCATTAACATTGATAGTCAAAATACTCGCCATCAATTATTATTTATTTTTTGAGCGTTGGTTAAACAACGCTTCTTCTCAATGTTGGGCCAAATTTGAAAACCAATAGTATGCCAACCTTGTTTTTCGCGGTTGACTCAACCATGACAACCATTGTTGGCCCAACTGTGTAAAATAGGGACGGCATGCGTTATCATTACGCTGGTTGGCCCGACCATTGGCTCACAAAGTTGGGCCAACTTGGAAAACCAATGGTATGCCAACCTTGTATTCCGCGGTTGGCTCAACCATGACAACTATTGTTGGCCCAACTGTGTAAAATAGGGACGGCATGCGTTATCATTACGCTGGTTGGCCCGACCATTGGCTCAAAAAGTTGGGCCGACCTTACAAAGGTTGGGCCAACCATGGCCCGACCGACAATTCGCACCTGGGCCACGATGTGCCAAGAGCACGCAGTATTCTCGAATGGTCACCCATCCAAGTACTAACCGCGCCCAACGCTGCTTAACTTCAGTGATCTGACGAGAACTGGTTTTTTCAGCGTGGTATGGCCGTTGGCCATAAAAAAATGTAATGTCTAAAATGTATTTTATTTACATTTATGATTTTCCAGGCTTATCAAATAATTTACTGATGCATCTTTACAAATAGAAAAGCTTAAAATGCATAAAAAAAAAGATTCTTTGGTCACTCCTGTAAATTGTAAAATAGTTTTTTGGACCAGGAGTCCCCAATAGGCACAAAATTTGACGACGTCTTTGCGACATCTTTACTACGACTTTAAGGCACCCTATGCCCATGTCGTTAAAATGTCTTTACGATGTCGAAAACACATCGTCAGATCGTACAACGTCTTTAAGATATCGTAAAGACATCTTAACGACATGGACATAGCATGTTGTAAAGATGTCGTAAAGACGTCGCCAAATTTTGTGCCCACTGGGTCCATTATTGAGGTTTTTGAATCATGTTAAATAATAGAAGAAACCAAGACAAATTCATAAACCTATATTCAAAATGTGAAAGATAGCCTCTATTAAAGCTTAAATGACATTTGGGGAGAACTAAATATACTCCAACTTGTTTAAAATTTATACAGTATTCTTTTCTAAATATTTAGAAAGAAGATATAAGGGTGCACCGCAATTTTGTTAAAGTTGATGCTTTTCCAACCCTAATACACTACTTTTCCACATAGTTCCTATTTTGATTTCCATCGTTTTGTTTTTTTGATCCAGTCTAAATTCATCACATCTTTGAGAGCATAAAATTAAGAAAAAAATATATTATTTAATACCTAGTTGAACATTTCTATATTGTCAGCGTTCTTATGTTTAATACACGTGTTTTAAATCAAAGCTTTTAGTGCAAATTCTAGATCATTCCTTTCTCCATAGATGAAGTCTTGAGCGAAGTTATTTACTTATAGAAAAGCATGAAAAAATTTTTTTTTTAACGTACTTAATTTTTTTAATACTACTTTTTAATACTTTCTTTTATTTTTGAAGAGGTGTAAAATACAATACTGGCAAGAAACTCGCTATTTCACGTTTATTTTGTCAATCGGACTTAAGAAATGCGTAAAAGGGCGCCTTTTTCATTGTTTTGCCGAAAAAAATTAGAATCCAAGAATCAAAAGCAACTAAATTTGAAGAAGCACACAGGCCAATGTCTCAATTTAAAATAAAAAATGTTTCTCAGAATTTCGTTATTAGGATTAAATTTTATAGCTTTAACGAGCAATTTCCAGCTGGATTTATCCTGGATTTGATGATTTTATTTTTATCTGTTTAAATAATCTAGATTTAGATTAGTTTAGGTATTCAGATTGTAATTTAACTCGTCTTTAAGACGATATCAAATCATTTTTTGGGACGTCCTTCAGCATATCCCCAAAGTCGTCTTCAAGAGAAAGGGACGACCGGACATAGGACGTCCAAGGGCATCCTAAAGTTGTCTTTTGGATGACTCGGGGACATAGACGTCAATGTCCAAGAATGTCCCACGACATATAAAGACGTTCTAAGGACGTCCTTAGGATGTCCTGGTGCCCACTGTGGTCCCTCAAATTTTTTGAAAAAACATGAACCGCTTTCATGTTTCAGCCATATAAATAATTAATTTTTCAAGGATAATTTATAATTTATAACATATAATAGTAATCAATAATAATAATCAATAAAAATAATGACCGCTTCCGATTGAATTACGAAAATGCGTCCGTAACTGATGATATATACCGGGACAGCGCCGTGCAGACTATTAAAAAAATCTAACTCTAACAGAAAATGCCTTCGACATATTAAGCTTTAACCATCTTAAGCCTATAAGAGAAAAATGAGCTTTATCATTTATAATAATAGTAATATACACTACCGTGGGAAATCATCTACACTAGCGCGAGTGGTGATAGAAATCATTGATAACTTTCAAACGTGATTGCTCGTTCAAAAAAGAAACAATAAACTTTTTTTTTGAAAATCCGTTGTAAAGCTTATGAAATTCCGCGTTCAATGCCCCTCAAAGGAGATATTTTTTGACTTTCCCACGAAATTTAACAGTTTTTTAACAAAATTCAACAACCTCTCGAATTTTTTACCTCGACTTGAACTCGTGGCATGACCTAAAGTCGAAGAAGTGCCCAACGAAAGAATAGGTTTATCTCCGAAACCAATTCTTTTCTATTTCCTTAACGATGGCCACTTGTGTTGTGTTACATGCAGGCAAACATATTTTCCATTTTTTTAATTCCTCTTAATGCGAGCAGTAGACACACCTCTCATGGTTATTTTTGATTCCATACTTACATGCTGTATTTTCGATTAATTTAATTCTTTCTAATCCGTCCATACAATGTGTGCGCTTACATGGTTTCTATTCCTCCGTGTGTAACATAAGTTTGGAAATTTCAATTTTTTTCGTCATGGTCATTTTTAATTCCATTCTGACATGCTTCATTTTCGATTATTTTAATTCCTTCTAATCTGTCCACAAAATATCTGCACTTGCATAGTTTCTATTCGTTTTTGTGAAAGAGAAGTTTGGAAATTTTAATTTTTTTGTCTACCATAACGGTGGAGTGATTTTAATAATAATATTTTATATTGTCTTAACTTTTCATCGTTCATCTATACCGTTTTCTGCTTACCAATTTTTGCTGTATTTGACTTTACATTTATGGTTTAGGTTAAATTTTTGCAAGTTGGCTACCAAACATATCCTCTCTGCTCTCCTAAACCCTAACACCGATTTCAGATGCTTAGCAGTCAAATTGCAAAAATTTAACCTAAACCAAAAATTCAAAGTCAAACAAAAAAAATGGTAAGCAGAAAATAAAAAAATAAAAAGATTTCGACTATGCAGGACCAATAATGTTATATAGATCGTTTTTTTGACTCCGTATACTTTTTTTGTGTGGCTGTGCAATCCATGCAAATTTGCACAGCAGTAGAGCGTGTTCCAAGACAGATTTCATATGAAATCAGTCAAAATATGTTTCTGTTCGATAGATTAATGAAAAAATGTTCATATAATTTACCCAAATACAATACTTATTTATTTAAAAAAATGCATTTATTTCAATTCACAGTTGCGCCTTAAAAGTGACATTATTCTATTCCTTTATATTCTTTCTTTGTCATTTCTCCACTTTTTAATTCCTTTCTTTCTATTCTTTCTTTTGCATTCCTCCATTTTTTAATTCCTCCCAATACACTTCCATTAAATTTTTCCAAGTCGATTAAAAGGAATAGGTTTTGCTTTTTTTTCTACTCGTTGGTGGAACTTTCGATGAAGAAAAATTCACGTATTAATGGGAATTCAGATTCTGAATTTTTTTAAATTCTTCTCTTCTTACCGGGTGTCGTAACCTGCTTTCAGGCAATAAAATTAGTTAGTTTCCCATAGATTATTACTTCCTTCGTTGCTACATTCGTTTTTAAAAACAATTACATTATTTTACTGTATCGTACATTTTTTTTAAATATTTTATTTTCTGAAATTGAAAATTATACGTGAGTTTGCAATAGGTTCTTGATGTTAATTGCTCTAAACAGACTTTGCACGTAATCTCATTTTGCACCTGACGAACAATGAAACCAGCAATATAGCCAATAATGTCTTCGATATATTGTACATTACTGTTATGAAAGACGTCTTTCACATAATAATGCTCAACTAAAATTTCATCAGGCATTGCCTGAGATGCAGAAAATGTGTGTAATCTTGTATGGTGCTATTTGCAAATTCCGACCCTTTTACTTCTGTGTGAATTAAAACTTTTTTAAACACGGCTCGAAACTGA
Organism: Andricus curvator; assembly: GCA_932195095.1. Taxonomy (NCBI): domain Eukaryota; kingdom Metazoa; phylum Arthropoda; class Insecta; order Hymenoptera; family Cynipidae; genus Andricus; species Andricus curvator. The sequence goes on along the minus strand of CAKNYM010045656.1, from coordinate 23,142 downwards.
ATAGTAGTGGGGTTATTGTGGCCACCTCTACTTCTTATTACCGAAAAAAAAGTTCCAAGTGGCCCTGTGACAGCTTGTATGTAAGAACATACATAAAACTGGAGTCTCCGTTTGAAATGTATTCATCGTAAATACCAAGAACGCTCGTCATCGTGATTACCAACCCTAGGAACCCTGTTTTCTTTTCTGTGCTTAAAACCGTTTTGTTATTGATTTTTAGTCTACAGATATATTCGATGCAGGAGGAAACCTTTTGCCGAACTTCATCGATATTTTCTTTACCAATACATCGTTCAGATCTAATCTTACAAAATCTGTTTCGAGAATTTAAGAGATCAAATATATCGTTCAATATTTGGCAAAAGTTAGCTGTAGCTTCACAGCCTTGAAATTGAGGAATGCGAAGAATTCTTTTTAAGTACCTGAGAGCACTTGCGACGCTCGCGCTCAAAACTTGAGCAGCTAATTTAACTTTCATTTTTTCTTTATGAAAATTCAAGTGCCTCCGACGAACTTTTGTTGCAGCGTGCAATCCTTGCGTCTCTTGAAGCTGAACAAGTTTTTCTATATATTTCCACGAAATATACTCTTTCTTTCTTACTTTAGGCTTATTATCACAGGTATTTCCCTTATTATCACAATCTTCACAGTCTTCTTCGTAAATGAGATCAGTAGTTCCCGTAGCGTTTCTGATTAATTTGATCATATGACACGCGTCAAGAATAATAAATATTTTTTTCCCGCTAGTGCGATGGAAGAAGTACGGCTGTGAATCACTTCTTTTCTGCAGTTTTGCCCCAAGGGCTTCACCCATGCTGAAGTTTGATGCTGTTTCATCAAAGGTTTAGACCAACAGTTTTAACTCCTAAAGATTCAAGCTCGATTAAACACTGTTTCACTAAGTCAGCCCTCTAATGTATAAAATAGTATCCGATAGCGATCCTAAATCTTTTTTAATGTGCATGTCGTCCACTGTGAAATTCACAAAAAAAATTTGTTTGCCTTTTTGGCCTTTTCGACTTTGTCTCGTAAAGTCAATACAGCTTCCGAGCAGATACCTGGAGAACCATCCACGAATTGGTACCAATGCCTAATGATGCGTGAATGAGGTAGGCAATTTAAAAACATTGCTCTCACATAATCGTAGGCCTTCGGAGAGTAAAAGTGTAACGAAGTCGCAAAAGATTTCAAACATGTTAGGAATGGACGCTTCTTCCTGTTCGTGAGCATTCGCCTTAGAATTGCTTCCATCACAGGTGACACCGAATTCTGAAATATAGCGTACCAAGATTCAAATACACTGGATATCTAACTTATAGTAAATGAATTTAACACATAAACATTTTCATGAGGAAAATCGACGAATGAATGAATTTTTTTCGACGAACCATCAAATGTTTAAATGTGCATTCCATTAAACATATGTAAGGCTAAGGAGTACATATGTAAGTAAAAAACATTTTACGTTGTGCATACTATTCATGAAAAAAATCGAAGATTGTACAAAATTGTATTAAATATATATAAAAAAGTAAGTAATATATTCCGTAAAGAAATAAATAATGCCTAATTATATGAAATAATAAAAAAACACTTTAAAAACAGGAATTAAAAAAGTATTTCATATATGTATGAATAAAGCCTGATTTAAAAAAAATTTCATTTCTAATTATTTTTATTTCTAATTTTATTTTATAATTTTGTATATCTACAATTAACCACGGCAATATTCTTCATTCTCCTCGATTTTATTAATCATTTTTAACAATGTTCATTTTTTCAACTTGAGATAACTTTTAAAATACATTCAAAGATAATTATTAAATTAAAATTACAAATGCGGCTACCTTGAAACAGTTCCCTAATCTGTAGAAAAGTTAGAAAATATTACCTCGAGCTTATTTGCTGCCGTTTCTGTCGACAATTTCTGCTTCCTTAAATCTGTCATCAACGATTTAAACGTTTTGAGTTTTCGCATGACACGCCAATTTTGACGTTTTTCTGCAGACAATTTATTCCTAAAACCTTGAATTGTCTCTTGAAACGCTTCAAAAGATGCTTTACACAAACTTGGTGAGCCTGCAATATCCTCCCACTTAACTTTTTTTATGTCTCTAAATCTTCCATTAACGTTTATGTTCTCTGCATCACAACAAGGTCTCCTGCAAAAGCATCTTAATGTTTAAAAAAGCATCTTATTAGTTGATGAAAAGTGAATATTCAAATTTCTAAAAAAAAAATTATTTAGTAGCCCATTTTTCATGAAGCGAAGTACTTTCCGTTGCTTCTTTGTCGACAATTATTTCCGTGTCGCTCTTCCTGCTATGATTGTTTCCTCGTGTTCCTCCGAAATCTACGTTAAAATCAAGAAAATATAATCAAAATTAGTTACACCATTTGTAATATATATATATATATATATATATATATATATATATATATATTCGATTTCGCTGGGAGCGGGTGCATTTTTTCAGATTAGCACCCGCTCCCGGCGAAATCCTGCGGTTGTCCTTATGACAAACTTTTAACTATATATGGACGGTTCTTTCTTTTCGTGAGCATTCGCCTTAGAATTGCTTCCATCACAGATGACACCGAATTCTGAAATATAGCGTACCAAGATTCAAATACACAATATATATCGTTTCGGTTTCGATTCCTTGGGAATAGAACTGAAGGGCCTATGACAAAGCCACCGAACGCGTCCTCGGGTTGCGGATAGAGGGTCCCTGTACCAAGGGTTTCTGCTGAATATGGTTACAATGATTAATATGCAGTCGCGGACAATTATCCAGGGATGGTCCCGAAGGAATAACCTGATAAGGTTATATAAATCAAGAAACAGTGGATAAATATATAATAGAGATATATTTGAACATAGGTAAGTATGATACAGTAATAATATGCTGATCCAGATCCGCACGCTGGCAGCGTTACATTGCAACTGACCTACGAATCCAAGGGCTATGGGCATTCTCAAAAACTATGACTCATACCATTCTAGACTCTTCGAGAGAGAGACCCTTTCAATGTCCTTATCTCTACGCTGTGTACCTGCATACTTTTATTTCTGGAAAGTTCCAGGCCGTCCTAAATCAATACTTATTTTGGCGCTCAAGAAACTGGCTACAATAGTCAAGTAGATGTAAAGTTTTCTAGAACTATGAATTACTTCAACATAACCCCTAAGCGAAGGCGTAACAACCGTGCTGAAAGCTGAATGGCACCTGGATAAGGTGTCTTAAGTGGCTGGTGTTAGGACGCACTATACTCCTGACGAAAAAAGGCAACTTGTCCAACCCAGGGAATTACAGGCCAATAACTTGTTTGAACACACTGTATAAGATATTTATAGCTGTCCTAAACAACAGGATTGTTCGACGAATTGAGCCTGTATGGCGAGAGATGTACGAACAACGTGGCTCGAAAAAAGGTGTAGCATGCTGTCGAGAGAACCTGCGAATTGACAGGTGTATCTGTAAAGGCGGTGCAGCCCATCAGCGCGTCCTGTCAATGGCCTGGATGGACTACCGGAAAGCTTTCGATTCAGCCTCTCATAGACTTATCATCTGTCTGTTGGAAAGCTTGAAGGTACATCCACACATAGTGAGATGAGCTATAAGTGTGAGCTATAAATATCGTCAAGAACTACACAGGAGAGATTGGGATGAACTTTGGTTTTGACAAGTGTGCCAAAATTAATCTGAAGAAAGAAAAGATTACTGGCGTTCCCAAGGACCCTGAGCTTATTGATATAAGTGTTATTAGACATCTTAATACTGGAGAGACCTATACATACCTGGGCGTGCCTCAAAGCCGCATTCAGGACGTAACATCAGTGAAGGAGTCTCTCCGAAGCAGATACAAGCATCTTCTTCGACAGTTCAATGGACAAAAAACGAGCTTAAGGCCCTTGATGTCACCACACGGACTTCTGAATCTCCAGTGTCTTCATAACCGAATTGTTCTAAGTACAGCTTACATCGTTGCGAATGACAGAGATCCTCTCCTAAAGATGGTCAGGAACCAGAAGTGAGGAAAGTGGATTACTCCATCTAGATGCTTCACTTCTAAAAGCCGAAGTAAAGAAAGCAGAGGTTGGAAAATTTCACCAACAGCTACTCGACAAGAAAATGCACGAAAACTTTCACAGAATTGTAGAAACACAGTCCTTGTCGAAGTAGCAAACTTTTGCTTTCCTCAAATTATCAGGGCTTAATTCAGGTACAGAGGGTTTTACTTTCGCATGCCAGGACGGTGTCATTTCCACCTTTGCATACCGTGAGCGCATTTTATGTCAAGAAGTTCCCAGTGATAGGTGCAGAGCGTGTCATGCACACGCTGAGTACCTAGAACACATACTATCAGGGTGTCTGACCCACGCAGGAACTACGTATGTCTACAGACATAATTCGGCACTTGCGAGATGGATGCAGAAAGCTGTCATCCTTGGGTCGCTTCGTGTCCTCAAGGCACACGAGGGTTTCGCCAGCCTGACGTTGTGATTTCGTCGTTCCCTGTGACCACCCATCTCACGGTTGTGAGACGTGGCCATAGGTGTGATTTGCCGCGGTACTACCGGGGGCTATTGACATTTTTTTTAGATGGCAGTTGCTCTGAGTGGGGCCCTGCGGTGGTTGTTTAACTCTTTTGTCAAATTATATATATATATATATATATATATATATATATATAACCATAATGCGGCCCTAAGAGTGCTTTATTACCATCTTTGTCGCTCTTACAGTGTTGGCCGCGACCCTGCCCTGCCGAACGCTCCAAAGGAGATAGAGTCGATTGTCCGAAACGATAAGTGCCAAATTTTCTGGAACTACGATTTTCGGGCAGCAGTCTCCGTTGCGCACTCGAGGCCTGACATTGTTCTCCAAGACTTCGAGAAACGAACTATATTCGTGATCGAATTCTCGGCTCCGTCCGAATACAACATCACTGCAAAGGAGAAAGAAAAAGAGGAGAGGTATCAAGACCTTAAAAGAGAGCTACAACGACTGTACCCAAAATATTCGGTACAAGTAATTGTCCTTTTGATAGGTGCTCGCGGAGGTGCGAAACTATCACTGGTTCGTAACCTTAAAGCCATACCCGCGTGCCAAAAATATGCCAAGGCACTTGCGAGATGGATTGAGAAAGCTGTCATCCTTGGGTCGCTTCGTGTCCTCAAGACAACGAGGGTTTCGCCGGCCTGCCGTTGTGATTTTGTCGTTGCCTATGACCACCCATCTCACGGTTGTGAGACGTGACCATAGGTGTGATTTACCGCGTTGCTACTGGGGGCTATTTACATTTTGTTGGATGGCAGTTGCTCTTAGTGGGACCCTGCGGTGGTTGTTTAACTTTTTTTTTAATTATATGTATATGGGACGTAATTTCTGAAGTGTACCCACCTCGAAAATGAAAGTTGTCCGATCGGGCCAAACATTGAACCAATTATAGTCCTATTGGATAGTACTGCTTACACAAAAAATTAATTTATTTCGATAATTATTTATTGAAGTGGAGGGGGTACAATTTTTGGGTTTTTAATGCAAAGCCTTATTTTCGAACATTTGTAACATTTTTTCTGTTGCCTCAAACGATGCATCTTTCAGAAAATCATCACACTTTTAGAAAAAATACAATTTTCACCCTCATTTTTTAAAATAATAATAATTTTGACTTTCTCAAATTTGGACTCTTTTTATTTTTTTGAAAATAGTTTAGCCAGATGCCACGATAGGGCGAGAGGCTCGCGATATCCACCCAAAAATTGTACAATCACATGCATCGTTCGATTACTCGAAGATGAATTAAAATGCCACTATGAAAATTGGGGGTCTTTCAGCAAAAAACCTCATCTTTCTTTTCAAAATATTTTCAAAAAATTAAAAGTGACGAAATTTAAAAAAGTCAAAATTATTTTTGATTTTCAAAAATGAGGCTGAAATTTTTATTTTTTCCAAAGTTGTGATGATCTTCTTAAAAATCGTAGAAAATCTATAAAAAAAATTTTCAAGAAATTTTGTTTGATGCATTAGGAAAAAAGTTAAAAATGTTTGAAAATAAGGCTTTGCATCAAAATCTCAAAAATGGTACCCCCATCAGATGCATTGTTCGATTACTCAAAGGCGAATTAGTTTGCCACTCTAAAAATTGGGGGCCTTATAGGAAAAAATCTCAGCTTTCTTTTTAAACTAATAAAAAAAAAGTGTCGAAATTTGAAAAAAAGTCGAATTTATTTTTGATTTTCAAAAATGGTTATAAACATCTGAAAGTTTGTAAAAAAATCTATCAAAAACATATTGAGTAAAATTTTGTTTGAGGCAACAAGAAAAAAGTTAAAAATTTTTGAAAAGAAGGCTTTGCATCGAAAAACCAAAAATTTCACCCCCTCCACTTTAATAAGTAATTATGGAACTAAATTAATTTGTTTTGTGAGAAGTACTATCCAATAGGTCAGACATGCCCAACTCGGGGAAATTCCCTTCGGGAACACATGTTCCGCGTCCACCACTCTTTCTCCTAGAGAGCGGGAGTGGTGGTAAACGCTTGCGATAATCTCCCCTCTGTGACGTACGCTGCACCGTAGATACGAAATATCCGTTGGGGTGCTTGGGGGCGACTGACTTTTCAACATAAAATTTTAATAGTAACTAAAGTCTTAATTATTTTATTGCAGTATGTTTACATTTATTTTCAATTAATGTAATTGAAAAGAGAAGTTCACAAAGTGTTTCTTCATTGTACATTATTAAAGATTTTAATATCACAGTTTTGGTTGGCTGACACTTTTCAAAGTCTAACAATATATCAACATTATGCAATGGTATAACAATAATAATATATATATATATATATATATATATATATATATATATATATATATATACAAAATATGTTTCTGTGTCACTCTCTGACATATGCAGGTGCCAAAATTGGGCAATGATCTACCGGAGCCTTTTTGAATTTTGCACTTATTCCTAATATATAAGTTGGGTGGACTGATGATATACAATACATGCTGGACAACTATTAGACCACAGTTACGAACTTGTTCTTTCATATTTCATGAACCTAATAACATAATTATACTCGCTGGTATGACAAAGATAAGTTACATTGAAGCTTGCATAGAATATGTTTAGTTATCAATTCTTCTTAGTTCATCGCCGAATGTCGCATAATGCGCAGATTTCCGGCGAATAATCTCGCCCAATAATTCATTTTTTTTATCGCATAATTTGAAGATTCGCAAAAGCAAAAATGAAAAATGAAAAATTGTCTCTTCCGATGTTGATCTAAAATATTATCAGACTTGGTCCGCGTTTCATGATCACGACCATCATTTCGAGATACGGTAAATAGAAAATAGAAGAAATTGCTCAAAAATTGCTTATTCAATTAATGGGGATAAAAAATAAAAGAAATTGTTTAAAAATTGCTTTTTCAATTCTTAGGGTCGAAGTAGGAAAGGTAGAAGGAGGTAACTGCCAAACTGGCAATTGTGCAAGGGAGCGAAAACACTTTGTGTAAAATCAGACTGGCAATTAAAGACAAAAAAACTTCTTTTGAGCTGACGTATTGGCAAATATTAGACGGTGCAAAACTCGTTTTACTAAAAAGAAGCTTCCTGTTATGAGGAAATATCGTCCGACTTTGATCAAGTGTATATTTGAAATTTATCATTTGTGTATATTTGAAATACGATGTAAAAAACGGTGATATTAAAATATTCAATAATGTACAACAAAGAAACACTTTGTGAACTTCTCTTTTCAATTACATTCATTGAAAAGAAATTTAAGCATACTGCAATAAAATAATTAAGACTTTAGTTACTATTAACATTTTATGTTGAAAAGTCAGTCGCCCCCAACTGATATTTCGTATCTACGGTGCAGTGTACGACTGTACGTCACAGAGGAGAGATTCTCACACGCGTCTACCCAGATAGCCACCGTGATAATCACATTGAAGTCACGCGTGATATTTCACGCATGATTTCGGTGTGATGTGCTCATGAAATCACGCACATGAAAAATCACGCGTGAATTGCAAATTATTTCACAGTGAATTCTCATGTGATATGTATTTGTCACGTCTGAGCCCTACTAAAAAAAAGTCAGGAATCGTCACAAATGGTCAGAAGTTCTGACGATTCCTGAACATCCTGACCATTCCTGACGAGTCTGACGATTTCTGAAGATATGCTAATTCACATCCTATCAGGTAGCTCATCGGCTAGGACCGCAGGTAGGCCAACTCAAAAGGATTAAAAATTGAAAATAATTTTTTTTTCAATGTTGCATATACAGATTCAAAAGTTACAAATTCAGAATCTACGGGTTTCGAGGATTTCAGATACCTAAAAATTTTCCTAAAAAGTTCAAAATGAGATTAAATATCATGTATCTTGTAAAGAGAAAGAGATACGTCAAAACGAAAAAAATTTTCAAATTCACCTTGCAGAGTCATTTAATATATAAATATTAATAATTAAATACAATAGAAACACTATCCGAATCGGGTAGTGTCACGCCTACCCCGAAAGGGAAATGGCTTAATGGTATACATACAAATATGAGTAAACAGAAAATATGCATAAATAAATATAAATAAATAATATAAATAATCTGGGAAATATAAAAGGGATTAGGTTTTATGGCATTCTATTCTTGGACCCGTAATAAAAGGATTATCCTTCGAACCCAAGCTCTGACGATTTCTGAACATTCCTCACGAATTCTGACTTTTCCTGACGATTTCTGTCGAGAAACGTAACAACAGTGGTCAGAAATGGTCAGAAGTCCTGACTTTTTTTCTGACGATTCCTGACTTTTTTTTTAGTAGGGAGGTTGCCTCCGATATTAGTGCTCAGAGCGCGCTCTGAGCGTGATAGGGTACTTAGAGATCCTCAAGGGAGAGTTGAGACGCGGGGTACTCAAATTCTGATTGATGCCGCTGTACCGGAACCGGTTATTCTAAAAATGGCGCGATTTTCAAATAGAGTGTTCATTTCACAACAGATTTAATACAAAATAAAGAGAATATCATTGAACTAAACATTTAAAATAAACGAAGTGTAATTAAAAATCACTTTTAGGCATATATATTATACACATTTCCATAAATAATATTGGTTTAATAAATACATTTTCTAGGTTGGAAGCAAAGCTTTGGTTCGAAAAGGTTATACCGGTTATACATACAAATAAAGTAAACATAAATTGTACAAAAGGATGAAGATTTAAATGATGAAATTTCATAAATTCATATTCTGAAAATAATTGAAAAGTCATTTTTAAGAAAAATGCATACATTTTTTTTCAGAAACATGAAATAAAGGAAAAAGTAACATGAGTGAAAAACTATTATTATTTCACACTTAAAAACGATATGGAGAAATAAAAAACATATCATTGATATGTCGTGTGCATCGCCATGCTTTTGCTGGAGTACTTTTTATCAATATTTTTTTCTTTGGTCTTAGATTGATTACAAATTCCAATCTGCTCGATTGATATTCTGAATTAACAATTCTCGAAGTTTGGGACCTCGTGGAATTTGTTTCAGGAAAACCCCATTTTTAGATGAATTATTGCAGTATAAAATATAGCAATTTACCATTTTTGCAAAACACTTATATCTCATAAAAATATTATCAATATTTTTCTTTGGAAAGTAGGTTATACACAACCTCTTTTTCACTTCTTCATTAATCACAAAACTCGCATATCATACTTCACACATCATAGCTTCAATATAAATAAACTGAGAAAAATAATTTACAATAAATAATGGGCCTGCATTACGCAGTTTCCATTTTTTAATACTTTTGCTTAAATACGAAAATTTCTCGATGCTCGCTCGCGTGCTGTCACGTATTGCGCTACACGTCATTTTTCAAACTTTTCGCGCCGCAGTGAAATATCAAGTTCCGGTACAGCGGCGAGCATTGGAGGGGGAAACGTGTCTCAACTCTCCCTAGAGGATCTCTAAGGGTACTCAACTAGTTATTTTTCATTTTTGCCATTTCTCGACATGTGAATAGGCATTAACGCTTCAAAACACCTAACGGTAAATTCCAGGATCCGACAAACCATTGTCCCGCCACTTCGATGCTCAAATACGTTCGACTTCGCGTTACCCGAGTACCCCCACCATACTCGCTGCACTGGCGCGAACGGAACGCGAAGCCAACTGCCATTCAAATTCAAAGATGTGAAGAAGATTGGATTTAAAGATCCGAGATGGAAGGGTAGTCGGGTCTAACTAGGGAGCCGTCTGATTGGTTGAGTTTTTTTTTACTTGCGCGTGGCGAGACCATAGTTTGTTGGATCATGGGTAAATTCATAAATTAGCCGTTCAAGTACGACGTAGTTTATGTGCGGATATCGATCTCAGATCAGGCAAATTACTTCTAACGATACAGCAAGTGGGGATTATTTTGGATGCAGATAATAAGCCTGTCGGAGATGGGCAAAGAGTGCTACGTGAAATCGCGTCGGATAACGGTACGTAAGAAATTAATGCTTATCTGAGAACCTAACCTAAATCAGCACATGCAAGAAAACGTGAAATATTCATCTTTTTTGTATATTACAGGCCTCGTTGAATGCCAGTTCATTGAGTCCAATCTTCTTGTTAAATTCGCACAAAGCCCGATGAACTATGCTGATACGAGCCAGACGCATACTGGCGAAAGTATGGAAGTGCGTAACGCGGGTATGTAATTCAAGTTTAAACTGGAGTAGGTCTTTGTATCTAACAAAAGTTTATTTCTAGTATTTCCAAATTTAGTCACGCGTGATTTTTCACACGTGAATTCCAGATGACATCATCTTGAATTCGAACGCGGTAAGCGTGGAGTGAAGAGGAAAAATCATACGCAAATGAAAAATCTCCGTGATCTGCAAAAGATTTCACAGTGAAGTTTCATGTGATATGTATTTGTCACGTCTGAGTCTCGCGTAAATTTTCACGCATGATTTCCACATGACTTCATGGTGAGTCGGCAATTGTTATCCGCTCTGACTTCACGCGTGATTTTTTTCATCACGCGTGATTTCCACCTGATTTCAAGATCAGAATATTTGGCTATCTGGATACCACCACGCCCGCTCTCTAGGAGAAAGAGCGGGGTACACTTCAGAAATTATGTCCCACATATATATTAGTATTTTCAGTTGCATAAAAAAACTCACCTGTACAGTGGGTTCACATGCATTACTATTAGAAACATTGATAATTGAAGGCACAGCATCATTTTTTTGATTTTCTCCACCAGTCAGTACTGGCTGTGTATACTAATCGTCAGTAAAATGTAAGGAGCAAAACCGGTGGGCACAAAACTTGACGACGTCTTTACGAGATCTTTACGACGACTTTAAGACATCCTATGTCCATGTCGTTAACATGTCTTCACGATGTCGAAAAAAAAATCGTCAGATCGTACGACGTCTTTACGATATCGTAAAGACATCTTAACGACATGGACATAGGATGTCGTAAAGTTGTCGTAAATATATCGTAACGATGTCGTAGAGACGTCGCCAAATTTTGTGCCCACTGGGAAGTCGCCAACTGTTTATGAAACTTTCCACTGGCAAACCCATTGCATTACACCATTTTTCTCTTCTGTTTTTATTTTTCGGGGATCTAATACAAAAATAGAAAACAAAAAATTTCTTACGTAGCTCACAAAGTGTTTGTATTTTGAGGTTAAGTTCTTCCTTCGTAAATTTCACCTATTTGATAACAAAATGGTTTTACTGTATCTGTTCGACTTGACCAACGTGTATCAGATAACGATTTTATCGCAAATCTCGAAAGATACTTACAAAAAATTTCCCATCTTTCAGTTGACGCCGAAAGAAAATTGTATACCTGTTGCAAAGTTCCGAAAAAATCAACAGCTTCAATACACGAAGTAGTATAAGGAGACCCCACTCCCATGCGGTCTTTGGAAAATTTGGACGCACAGATTCGGATTTAGTTAGTTTGCATCGTTCGCAGCGCCTCTTGCAGAAAAGCGTTGAAATACAAGATTTACAAATGGCGGGGCCAATAGCGTAAGCCGGGTGTAAACAAACGCACACATGCTTGTCACGAAACACAGATTGTACGAATGTGTTTGCCTGTATGTATGTAGATCTGTATGTATGTATGCATGTTCCCGCAAGAGGCGCTACGAGCGATGCAAACTAACTAAATCCGAATCCACACGTCCACATTTTCCGGGAGTGGGGTCTCCTTATACTACTTCGTGCTTCAATACTACATTTTGCAGAATCATTTACCGCAAGATTTAAATTGTGAGGAGAACAAGGGACATAAAATGCTCTTGGGTTGTATACCATTAAGCCATTTCCCTTTCAGGGTAGGCGTGACACTACCCGATTCGGGTAGTGTTTCTAGGTGGATAGTTTTCTTGTAGTTATAAATGACTACACGTGTGGGCTCACCACACCCACGATGTGCCAACAGCACTCAGTATTCTTGAATGGTCACCCATCCAAGTACTAACCGCTTCCAACGCTGCTTAACTTCAGTGATCTGACGAGAACTGGGTTTTTCAGCGTGGTATGGCCGTTAATGTCAAGTATTCTCTTCTGAACACCTTTATGTTTACCTTTCATGTTACTACCGTTATCGTAGCTTTGACCCCGCAAATCCTGAACGCTCAAACCATATTCTTCTAATTTATTTAATACAACCCGCGCAAGTCCTTCGCCTGTTTGATCAGTGTCTTGATGAAATCCAAGAAAACACTCGCGTATCTCGCACTCTTTTTCCTTATTTATTTCCACAAATCGGACTACAAATGTCATTTGTTCAACGCGACTTTTATCAGGTGTACAATCAAGGATGATTGAAAAGTATTTTGCCTTTTTTATCAATTTTATAATGAGTGACACAGTTTCATCCGCGATTAAAGTAATTATTTCATTTTGAATAATATTTCCTAAATACGCGGTCGTAATTTTACTATCTTCTTTAATTTGAACACGCTTAATGTGCTCACTCATTACGGGGTCAAATTTCGCGATCATTTCAGTAACCTTCAAAAAGTTCCCATTATTATAATCAAAAAGACAATCAGATCATCCACGGAGAACCAAGTTTTGTCCCGCTAAAAATTGTACAACGCAGCATATACGTTTAATCACCGTATACCAATACATTTTTTCAGCCTCAAATATTTTTTGTTCCTGTTTATCTATTTTTCTTTCTTTTTCTAAGTTCGTAAGAAGAGTAAATTGAGTTTTGTACGCACTAATGTGAGAGGAACATTTTTCGTGCCTTGACAAATGGCGAGTTGCATGTTGCCAATCTGAAAATCCATCTGTTTTCATAGGGGTATTTTGAGTGCTAAACAGTTTGCAGAAAAAGCAAAACATTTTATCAGTCGAATGAGAATAAATTAGCCAGTTTCTGTCATATGACTCGCCATTCACCAAAACGTGCGTATAATATGAATTTTAATTATTTTCTCCTCCTTTGAAACATGCAGCTCACTAGTTTCTTCACAGCTAACTCCCTTCGCCGATACACTGTCGTTTTCGTCAGCACAGATTTCTGATTCGATATCTTCTGCTTTATCCACCGCATTCTGAAAAAATATTGATGAACGAAAGAAGGGTCCATATCATCTCACATGCGGCAAGTCTCTCTGCGGCAAGTCACACCTGCGGCATCTCTACCTAGCGGCATCTCTCACCAGTGGTAAGGCGACCAATATTATTTCTCTGGCTAGTCACAGGGGTGCCTTCCCGCCCCCACGAGACGTTGGAAAAGGGGTAGGGGTTTGACGAACATTATTTCTTTGGCCAGTCACAGGGGTGCGGTGAGAGATGCCGCAAAAATGTCAATTTTACTGTGAAAAATGCCCCGCGGGAGAGAAGCCGCTAGATAGAGATGCCGCAGTTGTGACATGCCGCAGAAAGACTTGCCGCATGTGAAATGATATGTCCCCCGAAAGAAACAAAATATTATTAAAATAAAAATATACAAATATGAAAAAAATTTAAATTAGTGGGCGTGTGCTTAATTTCAGAAGTTATTTACTTTAAGAGGTCAGAGGTTTCATAAGCCCCATTAAGTCTAACACATAGTTCCCATAACAGGGTGTTCAGCGACATTGAAAACCTCGAAAACCTGGAATTCTCCTTGAATTAGTTTTTTTCTTTTAAAACAGTTATTATATTCAAATGCGAAAAGTAATTTAAATCTTTTAGTCTATTATGAAAGAAACATCTCGTTTAGGAGAAATCTTGCTACTGAAAAGTTTTTTATTTATGAAGATATAATTTATCTTTTTGTCATTACAGAATATATAAAGAAGTTTCTGGGCATTTTTTGTAGAATTTACCAATTATTTTATAGGCTGCAATGAACAGACTTTAATATTACAAAAATATAAGATTACAAAACATTACTAAAGATTTTCAAAGGTTCCAAAATATTTCAAAAAGTTTAAAATATTTAAAAGGCTGTTGAACATTTTGCAAAGATTTCACGGATTTCAAAGATTTAAAAAAGGTGTGTACACCAGATTTCAAATATTTCACAACAATTTCACGAAGCTTTTAAAACTTTCGAAAGATTTGGAAAAGGGTGTACATCCGATTTCAGAGATTTTTATACATTTCGGAAATTTGAAACGATTTCAATAGGTTTCAAAACATTTTAGAAGATTTGAAAAGATTTCACTAAGATTTGAAGTAATTCAATGATTTCAACGAATAAAAAAACAAATTCTTCAAGAGATTTTAGAGAATTCACAAAGATTTCAAAAGATTTCACAAAGATTTCGAGGATTTCAAAGGCGACTTATGTTCGCCAAAAATTAAGAATTTGTTTATTTATGGGGGTGATATTCAAAAAGTAATTATTCAATTGTATTCTATAGCTGAATGCGAAGAGAAATGATTAATTTCAACTAGATTCTCCTAACATTCACGATTCTGAATAAAATTCACCAAAATGTTTTTTTTTCTTACGGAAAATATGTGCTAAAGTTCATGGGGCTTGTGGAACCTCTGAATATAATTTTTTTTAAACGCATTCTTTTATGGATTCGAACAAATTTGGGGGCGATATGCATGAAAATTAGAAAAAAATTTTGTACCATCCTAATGTACCTATAATCATCAACTTACCGTGTTTTCAGAACAATCTTTAATCTGAGTGTTTTTAACTATGCAGAATCTTTTGATGGCACCCACTTCCTTTTGAATTGCCACATCTTTTTCTTGCTTTCGCTTTCTGTAATAAGCTCCAGATGGCTTCTTCGATGATTTTTCGGACATCTGAATTAGACATAAAATTTTCCATAAAACAATAATCAGTGAAAGAATATAGGGGAGAAAATTTGATTCCGCAGATTTAAGGTTAAAAAAATGAGTGAAACAGAGATGGTAGCAATTTGCATAAAGATAATTACAAATAACGCCCGTATTTTTTCATATTCATATTAGTTTTTCACATAAAATAGCTTTTTCTGTTTAGAAAAATAGTTATTTGACGTAATTTCTGTTTTAAAATTCGCGTCAGAAGAGTAATTATGAAAAAACATTTTTGGCGGAAACACTTTGATCTTTAAAATCACCATTCAGTCACTCATTAAGTTACCATTTTTGTTTCACTCACTTTTTCAACGTTGAAGCCATAGGGACTTACATTTTCTCGCCAATAGTAGTATGTAATCAAATTATTAATGTGTGAGTTCAAATAAATCACAAGTTACTTACATCTTAGTAGTGGACTATCCTTCCTTGAGATTCGTTACTGGTGAATAACTATATCCTTATCTAGATACGAATATTATTTAAACTGAGAATCGTTGCACTTTCACACTCATCACTGCACCTAACACTGCTCTTTCAATACACTAATTTACATTGAAGTGCTTTGATGAACTGTCCTGGCGAAAATCTCCAACCGAAATGATGACTGATCCATAGAGTATGGACTAGGTATGAAACAGTGAAATAGTTTTTTTTGTAACACATGCACGAAATGTTCACTTTTCGAGTCATTTATTGCATGCGGGAAGTGACCAATTCCAAAGCCGTGGTAAAAAGTAGTTATAAAAAGACTTTTTCTAGCTGCTGCGCTTGCGCTTTTTGAGCAAGATTACTTTTTCTAGCTGCTGCGCTTGCGCAGTTCCAGCCAGATTACTTTTTCTTGCTGTTGCGCTTGCGCATTTCGATTCAGATTTACTTTCCAGGACTGTCGGAATAATAACCTCACTTCATTATGATTAGACGCTTGAGAAACTGATTGTGAGTAGTGAATAGTGATTGGACAAACTCGAAGTGATAAGTTACCATAAATGACTGATAAATTACCATCAATTACCGATAAATTACCGAAAATTTTAGAAATTTGTGGATACCTGAAATTTCCGGTAATTTATCAATTTTCCATAAATTTCCGGAATTTTGGGAAATTTAGCAATTTTCCATAAATTTCCGGAAATTTGTGAAATTTAGCAATTTTCCATGAATTTCCGGAAATTTTTTAATTTCTTCCAAAAAGCTTTGGCTACCTGAAATTTCCGGTAATTTAGCAATTTTCCATAAATTACCGGAAATTTAGCAATTTTCTATAAATTTCTGGAAATTTTTGGAATCTTTCCAAAAAGCTTTGGATACCTGAAATTTCCGATGATTTAGCAACATTCCATTTTCCGGAAATTTTGGAAATTTAGAAATTTTCCGGAAATTCTTGGATTTTTTTCAAGAACCTTTGGATACCTTGAATTTCTGTAAATTTTCGGTAATATACAAATTCACCGAAAATTCCCGGAAATTCCCGGAAATTTTCGGTAATTTTTGGTAATTTTACCATAAATTTCCAAAAATTACCATAAATTTCCAAAAAATGTATGCCTATTGTTTCTCAAATCGAAAATTTCCTGCATTTGTTACAAAGAATATCGTGTGCAACAGGTGCTGAAAGTATACAGTTGCAACTCTTGTGAAGTTTACAATACTTGCCATCGGCTCATCTTCGGGTCGTTTCCGGCTTGTCTTCGGCTCGCTTCCAACTCGCCTACGACTCGCCTACAACTCCCCTTCGACTCGCCTCTGGCTCGTACAGCAAACTTCACACTCGTGTGGAACTGCCTACTTTACGCACTTGTAGCACAATATACTATTCCTAAATTCTAAGTATCAATTCTGAATGCGAAAAATAAATAATGGCTTCCCTGGGCCAGTCTTCTACTATTTGCATCGTCGTAAGAGGTACCCACCGTAGTGATAAGGGTACAAAACCCAAACTAATAATCTCCGCCCTACTACGGTAATTACGGACAAGGAAATTTGTCTAGACTCTGTTTATGACTTTCCATAAGTCTATACATCTTTTGAGGATAGGCATTTTACAGTGTAAAATGCCTATCCTCAAAAGTACGCCAAATTCGAGTGTAGTTTTAGGTTGCAACATGTTTGGATTACGAAAACAAAAAAAAGCAAATGAATATTTTCTTTGTTCAAAACAAGATGCAACATTTTCTGGGATTTTTCTGGGGGCGCCAAGGCACCCCTCGATGATTGGCGCCCGGGTGTCATGCATCCCTTCGCGCCCGGGTTAAACCGGCCCTGCCGCTCCGGGGTGCAAATCAGGTTGCAAAAGTGAACTCAGAGAACCCAAAGATCCCGAATATGAAAAAATTAATTTTTTCGTCGTTCCGAAAGACCCAGCTATTAAAGCTTTATGGCAAAAAGCTTTAATTCGAACAAATTTTACCGTGAAAGCAGGCCAGTTCGTTTGCAGTAAACATTTTTTAAAGGAAGGCATTCTCCACGAGAAACTCCTAAAAGAGGACCCGATGACACTATTTTGGGAAAGGTAAGTAATTATATATTTACTGTAAAATCGAAATCACAATTTAAAGATAAAAGAAAAGTAAACTCTTTCATTAAATAAACTGTATTATTTGGTATTTTCACTTACTACTCCTTTCAAAAACATTCGGTTTGTTTTCTCCTCAGCAAGTTTAACAAAAAACACAATTTATTCATATTTTTCGTAATTTTCAGAATAAAAATTTGTACCAAGTTAATGTAATGAATGTTCTATTCGTGCATAATACAAAAAAGTGACATTAAGATTTTGGTCGCATGAATTGTTAAAGAAGAACATTTGAGGTTACTGTCACACATTTTGTAGCCTTCTAATTTAATCCTTAAATGAAGGTCACTTTTTTTGTATGCTACTCAAATAGAACATTGACTAGATTAACTTGGTGCATATTTTTCATTCTGAAAATTAGGAAAAATATGAATAAATTGTGTTTTTTGTTACGCTTCCTGAGGGAAAAATAAACCGAATTTTTTTGAAACGAGTAGTAAGTAAAAATACCTAATAATACAGTTTATTGGATGAAAAAGAATTTACTTCTGTTTTATCTTTAAATCGTGATTTTGATTTCACAGTAAATATATAATTACTTACCTTTCCCAAAATAGTGCCATCGGGTCCTTTTAGGATTTTCTCGTAGAGAATGTCTTCCTTTAAAAAATGTTTACTGCAAACCATGATCCAGTTGTATCATGCTGCAAACAAACTGGCCTGCTTTCACGGTAAAATTTCTCCGAATTAAAGTTTTTTGCTATAAAACTTTAACAGCTGGGTCTTCTGGAACAACGAAAAAAATTAATTTGTTCATATTCGGGATCTTCGGGTTCTCTGAGTTCACTGTTGTAACCTGATTGTCACCTCGGAGCGATACACATCGGAATAATTAATGCGATAAACACTAGTAGAAAACTCCACCGGGCCACTTACACAATCATTGCTTAATGTATTACATTACAGGTCAAATCTGTCAAAAATTAAAAAAGAGAAACTGCGTTGATTGCAAATCCGCACTATTTTATTCTGCAAATGACGAAAGTATTTGTATTTGTATTTATTTATGAAACGCTGGAAACACCAGTTCTCGTAAGATCACTGAAGTTAAGCATTGTTGGACGCGGTTAGTACTTGGATGGGTAACCGTTCAGGAATACCTGCGTGCTGTTGGCCCGTCGTGGGTGTGGTGGGCCCACATTGGTAGTAAATATCCACCTAGAAACACTACCCGAATCGGGTAGTGAGGCAATGAACTTTCGAGTTCGAACTGCTAATCAATGTATGTATTTATTTATGAAAAGTTCCTAGGGCTAAAAAGCCCTATAAGGAACATGTGATACATATTACAATTAAAATGTGACGGCGATCGATTTGACGATTGAAATCAAAAATAAGTATTTAACAAGAGTAAAGAAATAAACTATAATACACATAATTAGATGTGGGCTATCAACAAAAGGATACTAAAAATATACATACTTAATAGTAAATACGCATTCATATACATACTCATATATATTTTAATTAAGAATTTAAGTGTTACCAATTTTTAGTACTGTTTTCCTTTCACGGAGTTTGGAATGTGTTGGTTGATCTTTGTCAATAAAATGGAAGAGATTAAGAAGATAGTGTGGAGCTTCATTACTGAATAGGCTATAAAGTAAATTACCCATAAAAAATTGTCTTCTTTTGGCGACGTTAAGAAGTCCTGCTCTTTCTCTATACTGAGTAATATGTTCACTTTTGGGGATGTTATAGATGAACCGAATGCAAGCATTAAGCGTACGCTCAAGCTTAGCATTCAGCTCATCAGTAATATCAATATATAATATAATATATAATATATATATATATATATATATAATATACCACACAACTGTAGTCAAAGAAAGGAAGGATTAGGCTTTTAACTAGGAGGATACGCCTTGAAGTAGGAAGTGATTCTTTATTCCTGTTAAGCTGTTGGAGGACTCTAAAGGTTTTCCTTGAAATATCCGCAACTTGTTCATTCCGAGTAAGAGAGTGATTAAGAATATAGCCTAAATCTTTCACAGATTCCATAAAGGGGATAAGACGTCCATCGATCAAGAGAGGAGGTAGGGTTGCAAATGTTTCAAGTGATGGAGAGGAAGAAGGTCCTATGATTATAGCCATAGTTTTAGCGGGGTTAAGAGTGAGGCCACTTGTCAAGGCCCACTGCACCACTAGATCAATATCCGCCTGTACCTTTTGAAATAAGCTCTTAAGATTGGCAATAGGCCCGAAAAGGTAAAGCTTAAAGTCGTCAGCATATTTGTGATAGTTGCAATGACGAAGTTCACTACCAAGTTCAGAGGTATAAATATTAAATAAAGTGGGTGCAAGTGTGGATCCCTGACGGACACCACTCTTAACCTCCCCACAATCAGACCGGTCGCCATTGCTAATTTGTACTTTTTCAGAACGATAACTAAGATCAGATTCAAACCATTTAACAACCATATTCGAGAGGTGAAGCGATTTAAGCCTAGTCAATAGTAGATTATGGTTAACTGTATCAGACGCCTTAGAAAAATCAAAAAGGACAACAACCGTTATTTACCTTCTATCAATTGCAAGTTTAAGGTCAGAAGTTACTTTAAGTGAAGCTGTAAGTGTACTATGCCTTGCACGGAACCCAGATTGCACTGGGTCCATTAAATTGTTTGTTTCAATGTGTGCAGTAAGTTGCTGATTGACAATACGTTCGAAAGGTTTGGACAAAGCACATAAGATAGATATAGGACGAAAGTCTTTGGGAGAGGTAGGGTTAGATATTTTAGGAACAGGGCCAATAATCGCCTCTTTCCAGGCATCAGGAAATATTCCCACCTGCAGAGCTGCATTGTAGATGTGCAAGAGAATAGGGCCAATGACTGGTAAAGCAAGGCGAATCATTTTAATTGAAATACCATCAGATCCTTGAGCATTTGATTTTACCTAGAAGAGTTTTTTAATTAGGGTTTCTTGCGATATGTCAGAAAAGAATAACTTCGTATCATCAAAAGTAGAGGGAACTGAGGACAGGGAAGGAGTGCTGCTTGCAAGGAGTGTCGATTTTGTAGTAAAAGCTGTCAAAAGGTCTGCAGGGGAGAAATTGTTATCAGGAGCCAAGTGTTTAGAAGGAATAAGTCCAAGCCGTCTTAAGAGAAGCCAGATGTTTTCATTTTTATTCCTATTTTTGATAGAGTTGTAATTATATTGATTGTATGAATCCCGGATTTTGGTTTGTACTAAGTTTCTCAATTTACGAAATTCGGCTTGAATAATACTATTTTTAGTTCTTTTAGCCAATCTTTTAGCCAATCTACTTATTAAATCTTTGATATAAGAAGTGATCCAAGGAGTGGACTTCTTCTTTGCTTTAAGGGTATGGAGAGGCGCAAAATTATCAAAGGCTGAAGATAAAAATGAAGTCAGACAATCACCTTTCTATTTATATCCTTTTCAGTAAAAATGCTATTCCAGTCATAAGTA
Organism: Andricus curvator; assembly: GCA_932195095.1. Taxonomy (NCBI): domain Eukaryota; kingdom Metazoa; phylum Arthropoda; class Insecta; order Hymenoptera; family Cynipidae; genus Andricus; species Andricus curvator. Next base: position 1,782 of record CAKNYM010045656.1, on the reverse strand, counting down.
GAGTGGTGTTCAAGAAATCCAGTTTCATTTATATTTTTAAGATCGCGTATGGACAGAGGAGTTACACTAGAGGAGGGATTAAAGGAGAACTGGTATTGGATGCTGATAAGATCATGGTTTGAGAGGAATGAGATTGAGTGTTGTGTAGAAGAAATCACCTTGTCTAAATCGTCAACAATCATCAAGTCAATCCATGTACTAGAATGATCAGTGTGGTGGGTGGTATCATGGGGAACTATAGATAATCCGGCTGAGAACACTACTGATTTTAAATAGTGAGTTAAATTGTTGGTAGCATTAAGATTTGTGTTTAGGTCACCGGTGAGTACAATGCTATTATAATTGGGTATAAGGTCAAATATATCAGTCTCAAGTTCCCTGTCGTAGGAGGCGTTAGGAGGTTTCTAAATTACACCCACCAACACACTGTCCCGAGGCGACGATACCTTGATAAAAAGGTACTCAGCAGTAGGGTAATTGGCAAGAGGACCCACTCTCACCTGTATACCCTTTACGCTGTCATGAATATAGACAGACCCCACCTCAGCTTCTCTCATCTCTATCTCTGGGTCAAGCCCAAACTAATCATCCAGTGGCAAAATTAATCACTTTAGATCAAAATCACAATCTTCATCACGCGAATTTTAAACACTTTGATTTTATAATATCAATCGAAAACTCGTTTTCTCTGCATTGCAAGCAATCATGTTTTTGACTTAGTCTTGAATGATTTGTCTAAACCCAAATTTTACTTTTCTTGTGCAGAACATGGGAAAGTTTTGGCCTACACTATTAACTTATATTTGCAGAATAGAATGCGACAGTTTTTTAAAATTTCTTTAGCTGATTCCAAAAAAGCTAATTTGCAGAAAAATAAATTAGCGAAATTAGCTGAAACCTAATTCTAATTCGTAATTTATTATAAGACTTCGAAAAATATATTTCGATTAATTTGATTGTTGCCAAAGATAAGAGTATTCGTTAATGGTCTTTCTTTAAAAGTGAATATACAAATGTTAGAATATTTGAGCTTTGTTACAAAGTCTATTTGATTTTAAAAATATCACATTTAAGAGTTCGTTAATTGTAATAGAAAATACTATTTTATGATGTATCATATTACTTTTTTGTAATATATAGATATAATAATTATTTTTATTATAGTCGCATTATATTACAAAACAGCAATATAAAAAAATTGGTTCTTCATCACTATATTCAAAAGTTTTTGAATACCCGGGACTAATACAAAGTAACGAAAAAATAAATATCGAAACCGCAAATTAACAAAAAATAAATGCTGAAAATATAAATTAACGAATTATAATTTTTAAGGAAAAACCTTATTTAATCGACTTCTTCCAGACCATTTATTAGAATTATTGTACGCAAAAATGACTTTTCGGAATCAGACCGATTCCCTCATCAGATTATCTGTTATAAAAATTGAATAATTAGATACATGTAAATGTTATTTAAGAAAATATATAAACATAAATAACGGAATGGTAAATTATAATACCTTTAATATTTCGCAGATAGTCGATTAATATTTTGAAATATAAACAGTAGGTGAAATCGAAGAAATTTTTCTATCAAAAAAATGTATTAAAATAGTCATTCTCAATATAACTATAGTGCTCATCTTAAAGTAATTAGGACCTGTAATATGAATTATATGATGATAAAATTAAATACGTATTTGTGAGAAAGGATGCTAAATTAGCAAGTCTATAAATAAGATACTGATAAATTGTAAATTTACCTTAGTGATGACAATAT
>CAKNYM010045655.1:15878-57616 GCA_932195095.1 Andricus curvator | reverse complement strand
ATATTATATTATATTATATTATATTATATTATATTATATTATATTATTACTTCCTCATAGAGGGAGATTTGTAATGACCTAAATTTTCAAATATACTTTTTTCACATATTTTGATATAATTCGACTCCAGGAGCTCGAAAATAATTTTTTTTTCTAATGTCCGTGTGTGTATATGTGTGTGTAACTTTTTTCTGTTCATCATTTCTTGAAAAGTGAAACAGCTATGATCATAACATTTGGAAGAATTGTAGTTTCGATTGATATCCAGGTCTGATAGGATTTTGAGCTAGACCAGCTGTTCACAAGTCGTTTTTTGAGTTGACAAAAAAAAAATTACATTCTTTATATGAAGAAAACTTTTTTTGTTTTCAAAATACAACAATACGATGTCCAGTGTATTTGTTCGCATCTCTGAAACGCATCGATCGACATATTGTTGAAACTTTTATGACCTCCCAGTACCGATTTATGAAGTTTCAAAAAATGGTTTATTCTGTTTATATGAAAAAAACTTTTCGATATTCAAAATGCGGCAATATTATATTCAGTGTATATGTTCGCGTCCTTGAGACGCATCGATTGACTTATTGATAAACCTTTTATGATCCACCATTACCTATTTACGAATTTCAAAAAAATGGTTTATTCGTTTTATATGAAAAAATCTTTTTTTGATGTTCAAAATACGACGATATCACATGTAGAGTATTTGTTCGCGTCCTTGAGACGCATCGATTGACCTATTGATGAACCTTTCATAACCCACCAGTACCGATCTATGAAGTTTAAAAGAAATGGTTTATTTTATTTATATATGAAAACAACTTTTTTGATATTCAAAACACGTCAATATTACATGTAGAGATTTGAAAAATATTGCAAGTATACATTTTTTTCTTTTTTTAGGGAAAACCTCCCTCTGTGAGGAAGCAAAAGGCTCATACAATGAGCACAAATAGATACACCCATAGTGAATACGTCCATAGTACTTCGCAGTCGTATTATTATATATATATATATATATATATATATATATATATATAGATAAAAGTTTGTCATAAGGACAACCGCAGGATTTCGCCGGGAGCGGGTGCTAATCTGAAAAATTGCACCCGCTCCCAGTGAAATCGCGGTAAAATTTCAGCTGTAACCACGTCTCACGACCGTGAGATAGGTGGTTACAGTCTGCGACGAACTCAATACGATGGTTTGGCAAAAGTCTCGTGCACCCTGAGGACACGGAGCGACCCAAGGACGACCGCCTCCTGCATTTTCCCCGCAAGTGTCTCAGCTATTAACCAGTGAAACCTTGGCACTTCCAAGAGCGCCGATGATCAAGACGATTAGCTTAACAGAATATTCCGGGTATAACCGTCGCAACTCCCTTATAAGGTCTTTATACCTCTCTTTCTTTTCTTTCTCCTTGGCTGTGACGTTTTTGTCAGCTGGTGCCGAAAATTCGATAACGAACATGGTTCGTTTCTCGAAGTCAAGGAGAACTATGTCAGGCCTCGAGTGCGCAACAGAAACAATTTTCGAGAATATGAAGTTCCAATGTATGCGGCACTTCTCATTTTCGACAATTGACTCTATTTCTCTAGGAGCGTTTAGCGGAGAGGTATTTGGGCTAATGCCATAAGAGTGACAGAGATGGTAATAAAGCACTCGCACACGCTCTGCAACTATCATCGGGAATGTCTTGGCTCAAAATGTGGCGACGGTATGCTATAGTGGAAATGACACCGTCTTGACATGCCAAAATGAAGCCCTCCGTGCCCGACTTCAATCCGGGTGATCTAAGGAAAGCAAACGTTAGCTCATACGACATCGACTGATCTTCCACATTTCTGTGGAAGATGCCGTGCATCCTCTTGTCGAGGAGCTGTTCGTGGAAGTCTTTCTCCTGTGCTTTCTTAATCCGGGCCTTCAGGAGTGAGTATTCAAGATGGATAAGATTTGATGCATTTTGCTCACCCCTAGTATTGAAGTCAAGGCCGAGTGTTTCAGCAGCCTCCTCCGCTGCTTTGTACAGAAACGCCCCTTTTCCCACTTCTTCGTGTTTCCTGACCATTTTAAGAAGAGGGTCTTGTCCATTTGCAACTATATGTGCTGTACCCAGAATGAGTCTGTTGTGAAGACATTCAAGATTCAGTATTCCGCGACCACCTAGGCGGCGTGAGATGTAAAGTCGCGGAACAGAAGACTTAAGGTGCATGCTCTTGTTCATGTGCAAAACCTTTCGCGTCCCGATATCAAGGGATCTGAGCTCGTCCTTCGTCCATGGAACCACTCCAAATGAATAGAGTACTACCGGGACGGCAAGCATGTTCGTTGCAGATACTTTGTTTCTCGCCGACAGTTCGGAAGACCAAATCTGCCGGATGAGACGTTTGTATCAGCATCGGAGAGTATCCTTTATAGATGTCGCGTCCTGAATGCGGCTCTGTGGCACGCCCAGGTATGTATAGGTCTCTCCAGCGCAAAGGTGTCGTATAGCGCTTCTGTCAACGAGCTCAGGATCTTCGGGGATGCCATTAAGTTTTCCTTTCTTCAAATTAACCTTGGCGCATTTCTCTAACCCGAATTCCATTCGAATCTCTTGAGTACACTCTTTGACAATTTTCAGAGCTAGATGTAGCTTCTCTTGATTCCTAGCATAGATCTTAAGATCATCCATGTAAAATACATGAGTGACCTTATGCTTTCGGTTTCCAGGTTTTCCGCAGAGATACCCTTCGGAATGGCGAAGTGCGAGAGATAGTGGCAATAATGTGAGGCAAAAGAGGAGAGGGCTCATGGTGTCGCCCTGAAATACACCTCTCTGAAAGGTGATACTGTTAGTGATCACACGATGTTTTCCAGATGAGATAGTAAATCTGGTTTTCCAAAGCGGCATTAATGTCTCTATGCACCTCACGATGTGTGGATGAACCTTTAGGCTTTCCAACAGACAGATGATAAGTCTATGGGAGGTTGAATCTAAAGCTTTCCGGTAATCAATCCAGGCCATCGATAGAAATCGCTGATAGTATGCTGCGTCTTTACAGACACATCTATCGATGAGCAAGTTCTCCCGACATCCCGCTACGCCTTTCTTTGAGCCACGTTGTTCATACATCTCTCGCCATACAGGTCCAATTGTCCGAACAATCCTATCATTTAGGATAGCTGTGAAGATCTTATACAGTGTGTTCAGACAAGTTATTGGCCTGTAATTCTTAGGGTCCGCTAAGTTGCCCGTCTTCGGCAGGAGCACTGTGCGCCCTTCCACCAACCACCCCGGAATAGGCTCTTCCGACTTTAGATATGAGGTAAAAATTCGGGCCAGATGCTGGTGGGTTGAAGGAAACTTCTTCCACCAGAAGGTCTTGATGCCATCTGGTCCCGGAGCGGAATAGTTCTTCATGCCTCTTAATACGTTTTTCACCTCCTCGGTAGTGATAGGTGGGCATTCCTCCTCATCTGTGATGAGGGCATTGCACAGCTCCTTGAAGCTGTTTATGTTCTTTGAGCCTTCTTTAAGTGGATGTTGGACTTCGTAGACTTCTCTCCAAAATGCTTCGACCTCCTCTGGTTTGGGAGGATGGTCGACAGTAACTGGAGGGTCTTGGAAGAGTCGAGATGGGTCAGACGAAAACTGTTGATTTTCTCTGACCCACCTCTCTCTCCGCTCTAGACTTCTCCTAGAGTCAGATAGTACTCGTATTCTGTCAACAATATGCTGCCTGATGGTCAGTAGCTTTGACTTGTTGATTGTGTGATGACGGATCCGCAGTTCGCGCGTGAACTGTCGAACCTTGGCAGTGAAAGTCCTGCCAGATGTTATGTAGTCAATCACACACTGAATGCGGGACGCGTACTGTCTTGCCCAGCCTATCTTTGTGCTAAGTTGATGCATTCGTCTTTTGATCTTATTATCAACCGTTGGTTTTGTTTTACGGTTTGCATCTGCCAAAGTTCTCGCTGCATTGTACACACTACAATTGATAGTCCAGAGGTCGGATTCTTCGGAAAAGTCTCCACGAAGCTCATCATCCAGTTCAGTCAGATCTTTGGGCTTGGGAGAAACCTGAATGTTGATGTTTCTCCGGGTCTTGAAGCATCGTTCTCCCTCTATTGGATGCCTGTTCGAGGCTGGTCTCAGTGTCGCCTCTCTTTCTCTGTTGCCGGCTTGTTCTGGCTGCGGTTGTGTAGGCGCTCCGCTTATATAACCCCTTTTCCGGAGGTCCTCGGCACGGTTTCGCAGCCGTTTTTGCGAAAAATCCGAGAGCTCTGGGTGTTTCTCGCACCACAGAGCATGCAGTCGCGCCATGTAACCTTTTCGTTCAGGGGCCATACTGGTATCATAGCACTCCAGCAGGTCGTCCCTGAGTCGATCCGTCCACTCAAAAGTAACGAGATTCCGCCGGTCAATCGCATTGACTCCGTCTTGATTGGCTCCCCCAACTCTAGGGTAGTCGGCATTGTTGTCCGACCCATTGTCGGGAGCCCTGCGCGTTCGATTGTTTTGAACCGCACTTCCTACAACTATGTTTGGTGTTGTCATTGTTGTTCCCACGAGCAGCTAGGGAAAAGGGTTAGTCCATCCTTGTAGAGCCCCGCGTGCAAGGATAAGGCTGATACTCTGAGAGGTCGCCCGGTATCCCAGAGTCACCGTTTGAGACACCACACCCAGGTGCCATTCAGCTTTCGGCACGGTTGTTACGCCTCCGCTTGGGGGTTATTCCTTCGGGACCATCCCTGGACAATTGTCCGCGACTGCTTATTAATTATTGTAACCATATTCAGCAGAAACCCTTGGTACAGGGACCCTCTATCCGCAACCCGAGGACGCGTCCGGTGGCTTTGTCATAGGCCCTTCGGTTCGAATCCCAAGGAATCAAAACCGAATACCGAATATATCGACTGTCCCGAAGAAAATTGTCGTAAGAAAGATTTCTGAAAACAGAGTATATCAACATTCTTCTTCTTCTGTAGAGTGTTGTAACTTTTCTAACCTATCGTATACTGTTTTATCGACAATTTTCACGCCTAGAGTGTCGAATCTTGGTTCATATTATTATGCCGCTGAATAAGAGCCCTACGCTGCAGAAAATAGTGCGAACTCACCAGTGTGAAGTTCCGATACATTTCCGATCTAAACTTGTCAGGAAGTGTCAGTTTTCGAGTTGTTGTGAAAAAAATAGTTTATAATTCCAGAGTAGTTGGGAAGTAGTTTGAAACTATAGCCGGAAATTTCGTTACCACCTTACAAAATTCTTAACCTAACCTCAAAGCGAGAGCATGATCGCGCCGGCAAACGTGGTTCGAAATTCGTAATAACAGGCAGCTGATGTCGTCTTTTTGTATGTTGTCGTCGTTCCTCTGGTCGATAATAAAATCGTTAGAGTTTTGCTTACATCATAATATTAGCGCGTGTGATATACAAAGTTGTATTATTACAATTACATGTGCTGGAAATGGAGAATGCCAACAGTAAGTATTTCACACTTTTATATTATTTCACAATCCGTAAAGTTTATTCTCCACAGCTTCACCGTTTAATTTTTTTGACAGTTTTGCACTTATTTCGATACACCTAATAGTTTTCTGTTTGACGGTAAACCGTCTATAATAGAGCGTATAATGATTTTTCTCTATGCGTGAAGAATTATAAAAAATTTAAATATTTCGGCTCTACCGACGTTTAAACTGTCCATCTTTGTTCAATTTATGAAGAAAATTTCAAATATCTTAGCAAATAATAATAGTGGGGTTTTAATTACGAAGTATTCTAGTTCATATAAGTAATATCTTTAATGAGCACATTCTGACATAAAATATTGTTTTTAGCCAAATATATCTGCTACATCAATTCATTTCTTGCAACTTAAATAGGTAATAAGAAAATATGGTCAAAATTAATTTTTAATGGCAAAATGTGTTAGGTTTCAGTATTTTATAGTATGATATTGAAATTAAAATTCATAAGAACTAAAATAAGAAATAAAATGTTTTTTACAATACTTATTTGTCAATACTATTTTTTTATTAATTCAGTTGATTTATTTATGATTCATTAATTTTAATTTTGCACTTACTGTTAAATCAGTTTTAAAGGACAATAGTTTTTCAGAGGAGTTCCAAAATATAAATTTATAACACGAAATTGTCTTACCAATTCACCAACTTTGAATTCCCATTATTCTACAATTTTTGACAACCAAGAAGCATATATTAAAGTCAAAAAGAATCCTCGCGTTTAAGTGCGTAATAAATGAAACTTAATATCATTAAGATTTCTGCGAATTTAAACCAGTCTGTTTAAAAAATCTTTAAACTAATGTATTAATATTCTGAATTGAAACTATATACTTTCTTGGTAAAATAATGTAAGGCTGTTTTGAAGAAGAAAATTTTCAATTTGGAGCATTAAATTACTCCATGTTTTTATAGATTTTCAAGGATTGGCTAATAAGCTGCTTGAAATTAAATACTTATAAATTCAAACATTTGATAATATTGAATTTTTTATTTAAATCATAGAATACTGTAAGATTTGCACTAGAAATCCGTAACAGTTGAATTTTTATTTATTTCAATGAAGTTTTAATAATTTCACATTAAAACTTTATACTTTCATGGATTACAAATTTGAACAATTTCATATTGAAAACATCAAAAATCAAAGAATTGTACATGTTTTTAGGTGTTTATTTTTTAACTGAAAGCCTTGAATAGACCGACTTTTTATTATGTAATAACGTTAAAAAATAATAATTTGACATCCAAATATTAAAAAATGAAAAATTTTAAACCATCATTCAAATTTCATCATTTCTAATTTAAAGCCTTAATAGTCATGCAATTTTTAATCTAACAAATTCCGATGATCACAATTTGAAAAAAGTTTAAATTTAAAAGAAAAAAAACTGAAACTCTGTAAATATAAATTGTTGTAATTCGAAAGGCTTTAAGTAAACAAATGTTCAGTTTAGAATACCCGGTATTTAAATTTGTAATTTTGGCAGGTCTGAATGCAAACATTATTTAACTTTGATAACTTTCATTTATAAATTAATAATGCTATATAATTACCGCAATTTTTCAAATGCTTTAATTTGAAGTTTAATTTTAAATACTCGCAATCTTTGAAAAATTTGTTTGTAACATTTAAAAATTCTGTAATTTGTATTTAACATTATTGTTCACGGCACTGTCTTGTGATATTTGAAGTTGCACATTCATTAGCTGATTTTGTTTCTAGATCGATCGATCTGAAAATTTTAATATATTTTTTCCCTATAACAATTAAGAAAATAATTATTTATACGTTGATCATTATTTGACTATGAAAGCTGAATAGCAGTGTACATGAAAGTGAACCACTTTTCCAGATCCAGTGTGGGATTTCAGTGAAACACCATTCATCGAAAAAACGCCTAGAAGAAAAAAACTCATCTTCGACAATGAAGGTATTTCAATAAATACGTTGTTTGAAGTTTATAACTTTATAAGATAACTAGTAGTACGCGTTCACGATCCTGGAACTCTATTTCCTCCCATTAAAAACAGAAGCAGTTTAAGAATCCATTATTAAACAAACTTTGGAATAATACGAGTTTTTCAAATTTTCGAAACAATAATTAATATTTTCGAATTGAAAGCGCCTGAAATTAAAAACAAAATAATCATTTTTATTCTGAATTTAAAACTTTTCAAATCTAACAGTTTTAGATCATAAAAAACCGTTGAAATTGATTAAATTCATTCGCAGATATAAGCCGACAAAGTTTGTAAGGCAAGCGTAATCCAGGTTTGTAGGAATCGGGCGAAAAAAAGAGTGTAGGCAAAGGGTTAAATCAGAAGCTCTCAAAATTGAAAAATTGCAGAAATTTTTTTTTTCATTTGAAAACTTCATTAGAAAAGTGTTTCGGATTAAAATTTCGAAAATAGGACAATTTCAAAATGTGCAAAATTGAATAATTTCAAAATAGAATTTTGAAAATTGGATAATTTAAAATTTAAAGGAATTAAAATGGTATCATGTCTAATCGAAAACATTCAAAATTGAATAATTAAAAATTGAAAACTTTTTAATTTAAATAAATTTTAATTCGAAGCGATTAAAAGACAATTTGAAATTTAAAACTAAATTGAATGTTTCAAAGTCAATGCTTCTCAATTTCTGGGAAAATAATTTTGTTTATCACATGAAAAATTAAAATTCAACATCAAAATTGATGCAAAAAAATTGGTTCTAAGATCAAAAAATAAATATTCTTAAAAAAAGCTCAAAATGAAGTAATTTCAAGTGCGAAAAATCAAAACTTATGGAAGAGAAAAATTGAAAATTCAGCGCCCACATGAAAATTCAGAACTCTGAAATTGTATCCATTCAAAATGAAAGAAATTATTCAAATAATGAGGTATCAATTTCAAACGGTTTTATTTTGATCTATTTTGGATTTAAGCATTACAATTTTTAGCTTTTTAATTTCAAATCGTTTAATTCTTAACACATCATTTAGAATTATTATTCATTCTTGAAATCTTCCAATTAAATATTTTCGAATTTTAAATCAGTCATTTTTGTATGTGTTCAAATAAAAATTCGACAATTTTGAGCTATAATATTGAAAATTAAATAAAGGAATACAAATCAAGATTGCTATGGTTCCAATTTTAGAAATTGTACAAACCTAAGCCTTTCAAATCGAAATTCTTTTCATTTTTCTAGTTCAGTTCAAAATGTGAAATATTTTGGGACATTTTTAAATTAGAAATAATTCACTTTTCAATGCCCAATTCGAAAATCTTCTCATTTTTGAAACTTGAATTTGGCCAATTATTTTCTTAATTTTGCATTGTTTTGAACTGGACATAGTGCAGCTATCAAGTCTTTCAATTTGATATTCCTCGATTTCAAAGAATTTCAAAAACCAGATAATTTTCTACGATTAACATAATACCACACAATTTAGAATATTTACATATAAAATTATTGTATATGAAACTATCAAGACTTTCAATATTAAATTTGGTCATTTTTAAAGATTTAATAATGAAATTGTACTAAAATTTTTAATATTTAAATTTGAAACTATTTTCGATTCGGGAAGATTTCAATATAAAATTTGTGAATCATTGAGGCTATCAATTAACAATTTTTGTACAATATTAACATTTAAATTCCTAATATAAATCTAAAATATGTCAGGGTGGCCTCTAAAAGCAAAAACAAAGTTCTGATCATTTTCCGGTTATCGAACTTTTTTCATAAGAACATTTTTCTGCTACTGCATGCTTATTTTTGCAAATAAATAATAGACTTTGATGTTTTAACGTGAAGGCATTTAAAGAAAAAAAATACCTTTTCCTTCAGTAATAAAAAAAGAACCTTTAATTTTTAAAAAGCCGAATTTTTTTTGATCTACTTGCTCTTGAAGCAATTAAACTTTAGTTTCAAGACCTCAAAAATTAAACTATTTTACAATCGCGCAGTCAAAAATTAAAATTTTTTAAATATTATATGAACCTTTAAAGTTAAATTTTTTCTAAAAACCTTGAAAATTAGATGCTTTCTAATTCGAAACTTAATATTATTTTGAGCCTTATAGTGTGTAACTGCGTACCATTACTTATCTTAAATCAATATTAAACATAATTTATTTTTTACAGGTTCAAGCGTGAATACTAGAAGCACTGTTGATTCTGAGGAGGAAGAGCTGGTCGCACCTTTGTCCATACAGTCAGCATTCCCAAGTTTAAATATCGAGGCTAATTGGTCTGAAATCAGACAAGTCGAGATTTTGCTGAATGAGAGAATTGTGACGCCAGTAGAAGAATTGTCTACTGATACATTAGACACAGTTCCTCTTTCTCCAAAAGTTATTGAAGAAGGAACTACGGGTACAGTAGACATAGACGATCGGTGTGTAACAATATTCTGAATATTCACTCATATAAAATGTGCTCAATTAAAAGTAATTTCAATCATTCTTAAAATTCTGCTACATACTTCATGGTCCTATTTTTTTTGCAGATGCATAGCTGCCAGTCAAGAACAAAACCAACATAGCAGTGCTTGTCCAAAAAAAAAGAAAAGTGCAACGAACAACATCCAAAGATGCGCCCGTGCGAAAACGACTTAAACATCCTGAAAAATGGTTGGACAACGTAGCCAAAGCAGCGAAGAGTAAAGGCCTATCTTACGTTAATCGATCTCAGAAGACTGTTGGGGAAAGAAAGCTGGGCCAGGGTTGCTCATCTTCATGTACATTGAAGTGTCACAACCATATCACCTTAGAACAGAGGCAGGAAGTTTTTTCTTATTTTTGGAACTTAGGAGACCAGATGCGTAAATGGAACTTTATAATTCGACACACTATTGTCAGTGATGTTAAATCTCACACAACCCACTGGAACAGTAGAAGGCAGAAAACTCGAAAATACTTTCTGAAGGTAGGCGGAGAGAACATAGTCGTTTGCAAGCGTATGTTTCTCGACACTTTAAACATCAATGACGGTTGGATCCGAACTGCTCTTAAGAAGGTAAACGCTGAAGGTCTTGTATCGCCGGATAAAAGAGGGAAACACTCGAAACGATCTCAAGTCGCGTTAATAAGAACTGAAAAAATGAATTCTATCGTACGAGATCACATTGGTATGTTCAGTCGCGTACCGTCTCACTATAATAGACAAAATAGTCAGCGAGAATACTTACGGGATGGGTTGTCCGTTGCAAAAATGTATTCGATGTACATCAAATGGTGGACCTCTAAGGAAAAGACGGAGGAAGAAAACCAAATCACACCTGCAACTGAACGCCAATACCGTGATATTTTTAACACGGAATTTAATATTGGTTTCCATAGAAACAAAAAAGATCAATGCGATATCTGCGTTACGTGGAATAACGCTTCTGAAGAAGAAAAAGAAAGATTGCGTAACACTTTTGAAGATCATATTAACAATAAAACTCTGGCTCGAAATTACAAAGAAAACGACAAGCTTGATGCTAGGGCAGATGAAAAGATCTGTATGGCATGTTTCGATTTACAGAAAATTCTAAACGTTCCGCAAGGACAGAGTTCTGCTTTCTTCTATAAAAGAGCACTGTCCGTATATAATTTTACAGTTTTTGATTGTGCGCGATTTAATGGTTTCTGCTATGTCTGGAACGAAACGATAGCCAAAAAGGGTTCAACTGAGGTAGCCAGTTGTTTGCTCTTATTTATAGAGCATATGAGTAAACAAGGAGTTACTGAATTTAGGTTCTATTCAGATAACTGCGGAGCGCAAAACCGAAACAGGTTCGTATTCTCAACTTACCTCTTGGCCGCGGTAAAGTTTGGAGTAAAAATCATACACCGGTTCCTAGAAAAGGGACATACGCAGAATGAAGGTGATTCTGTCCACGCTGCAATAGAAAGAAACAGTCGACGACAAGATATTTACTCGCAGGAAGAGTGGTGTTCTGTAATTAAAACAGCAAGAAGCGGCAAGCATCCGTATGTTGTTTGCGAATTAAGCCAAGATCAGGTTTTTGACGTCAAAGCTATCATAAATGGGCAAAACTGGGCTAAGGATAACCAAGGGGAAAAAGTTGCATGGTCAAAGGTTCGAGAGCTCGTTTTTGATTCTCGAAAACCTTTCGTAGTCAACTTTCGATATCACTTTGAGGAGAATCAAAGGTCAATGTTTGTTAGCACGCCTGGACCTTCCGTGAATTTACAAACCTTCAAGTTGCAAACAGCATATAAATCAAAGATCCCAGTGCCTGCAGCGAAGGTTAAAGATTTGCTGTCGTTTTGCCGAGGTGGAACTATTCCAACGAAATACCACAGCTTTTACTACTCGTTGGTCCCTAACGAAAATGATGATAGCGAGGCCGAAAATGGCGAAATTGGTGAAGATTAGTTCCAACTAATAAATCTGTTTCTTATATTTAGTAGTTTAACGTTTCACGTTACTTTAATTTTTATTTCGAGTTAAAATCATTCGATTGCTTGTTCCTAAAAAGTGTGCAGTATTTGTTAAGTACAATTTTGTTACCTTTATGCTATAGCTTACGTTCACGTTTTGTGGTTGTCAAAACACCCTTATCGTTTTTCATGCAAAAAGAAAACTAAAACTTTGTTCCTCATAAGTATGCAGTAAAGCAGAATGAAATTGTTCGAATCATCTGAGCCAAGCAAAAGAAAGTTATGGGCTGTCTTCCGAAAAAAGTACAGAGACAATTTTTAATCTAATAATGTCTTCTGTTTGGTTTTGAAATTTTTAATTTAACTTCGGGCTAAAATATTATGGCGAATTTCTTGGGAAATGAAAGTTTCTGCGGCGAATAAGCATAGTTTTTTTTAATTTAGTTAATTTCACATTATTTTCAAAAACGTTGCACAATATGTCGAACTTGAAATATCTGCAATTTGAATCGGTGAAACACGTCATTATTTTGCTGCTATAGGAAAAAAATTGTCTTTGGATTTAAAGCGGGAAAGCCATTTAGAAAAAAATACAAGATTTTGAAACTTTCTAGAACGCACGATCAAGGTTTTCCTAATAAAAAAATAATGTCATCTTTCGTCGATTCAAACTGTTGAAATTTCAAGTTTGACATTATTTTATGTAACTTTTTTCAAAGTGCAGTTATCCACATTTTAAGAAAAAAATTCTGCACAATTTGATAAAATTGTAACGTGCACAGAATTTGTTTTGTTTCTATTTTTTGTAGCTTTTTACCATAAAAACTGTACCAAAAAGAATTCCGCCATAATAGTTTTGTCCATACGGAAATTTTTCTGAATTTTCGAATTCAAAAACCGAACAGAAGGAATCAACCGATTTGAAATTTTTGTTTTACTTTCGGGTGTCAAAAACAACTTTATTCTGCTTAGGTCAAATTATTAGAATACCACTAGCAATTATTTTATCATAGAATGTACGGTCTCTCAAATTGTGATATTATAGCCATCTAAGCGAAGTGTACAAAGTTTAAGGTGCAAGAATGTCTTACTGCGATGTGGTTTTATTTATGAAGCATAATTTTACTTTTAAGAAGGCCGAAAATGTTAAAAGTCTACCACGATTTACCCCTTTAACTACCACGATTAGCCCCTTTAACTTACTTAAACTCATAATTGTGTAAATAATAATTGGATTCATACTTCGGTAATAAAAATTGTTATTTTTGATTGTTTATTTTTTGTATGTAAAATCAATAAGGTTCTCCACAGACAAGATTTAGAGCGTCCAATTAAAAATTGCATTTTTCCTCATAGACTTCAAAACGTTTAAAATAAAACGCTCTCACAGAAAGATTTTTAAAATAACTTTTATTATAAATAATGTTATTCTTTGTTTAATCATTCACTTATTTTTAAATAAATTTAAATAAGAAAGCAATTTCTGTGGAAGTATTTTCAGTGTTAATAAAAGCTTTGCAAAAATCATTACCTATGGTTTTCAACATAGGTGAATTATAAAAAGAAGGCATTTCGATCTTGAAATTCTGTAAAATAAAAATTTGCTCAAAAACATTTTGAAGTATTTTCCGAAATGCTGTAAATTACAAAAAATGTAATTACTCTTTCTAGATTATCTTCATTTTTTCAATACTAAAGTAATTGTTCGATAAATCTGAATTATATACATGTAATAATTATATTCTTTTGGGCCATTAGCCTGTGGTTAACCTTTTATAAAAGAATACAATCATTGATTTTTTTATTTAAATGTAAGAGAAAAAAATGGTTAAGAAATTATTAATTTAATGTTTTCTGATCGGAATGATGGAAAATCATAACGATTGTGTGATCTTAATACAAAAATATATGTCTTGATATAATCTGCCTTAAAAAACAATTCTTATTATATTTATACTCAACTGAAAACTGATCCTTTTTGTCTTTTGATTTATTTATGTTACTCGCTGTAAAGTTCACATTACACAAACATAGAAAAAAAGACCGAGAAATGTAGGTCAAAAATATTTCATCCTTGTATGTACAAAATAATATAATATAAAAAAAATTAACATTTCATTAAACTGTAAATTCAGAATTCATGACTTTTACTATTCCTTTTTTTCGAAAAGTAAACCTAAAATCGACAAAATAAGTTTTTCCATTTTTTTCTGATGTTTTAGATGGATATCTAATACAACTAGCAGCAATTTTAGAAAAAATGACAAGATCAGTCAGATTAGCTAACGTACGGACTACTTTCAGTGTAACTTTACGCGAGTAAAACCAGGTTACAACTCCCGACACTCTAGGCGTGAACATTGTCGATAAGACAGTATACGGCGGTTCGAAAATGTTACAACACTCTACAGAAGAACCAGATAGTTAATACACTCTGTTTTCGGAAATCTGTCTTACGGCAATTTTCTTCGGGACAGTCGTTATGTGTGTGTGTGTGTGTGTGTGTGTGTGTGTGTGTGTGTGTGTGTGTGTGTGTGTGTGTGTGTGTGTGTGTGTGTGTGTGTGTGTGTGTGTGTGTGTGTGTGTGTGTGTGTGTGTGTGTGTGTGTGTGTGTGTGTAATTATAATGGATATTATAATATAATATAAGCCTTATACAATATAAAGGGGAAAAGGGGGGAATAGATAAAAGACTGTAAAACCTGCGGCAAATAAATGGGAACTTTGATGATTTATAGAATAAGGAATAATATTTAAAAAAAATTGAAGTTCATTCGTAATACTTTTAAAATATTATCTTGAAAAACTGGAAATTTCGCTCCGAAAATAATGTTAATTTTGCACTGCACAGCTTTTGACTTCAGACTAAACGCTGTTTCGTGTCAGTTGTTTTCTCATATCATCATTATTCAAATAATTATAAAGTTTAACTGTTCACAAAGAATATGAATAAATAAAATGTTCCTTTCATTATATTCGTTTGTGAAGGATCATTTACATTAAAAGTGTTTAAGAAATATATGTGGGCGTCCACATGAAAAGGGCCCTTATCGCTGGTATGGAGTTACATATATATATATATATTCCCTGCATTTTAGGTCTAAGACGAACCCTATACGTTGAAAAACGAGTCACCGGCGCATTTTTGAATTTGGAACTTCGAAAAATCGTTTTTTGAGAAAAACACATCTAAACTTGGCGAGTGCCAATAATAGTAATAATTACTAATTGAATCAGTATATCTTCACTAATTATTAGTAACTGTATTCTAGCTACAGCAATTAGTAGAACTTAATTGACAATCAATTATATCTTACTGATTCAAATTTAGAGAGATTTTATTTCTGCAGTAGTTTCCTCTCTTTTTTCTGATTGCGGATTTAAATATGAAAATTATATAAAATGCATAGCTTTTAGAAAATTGGAAAATTTTTACCGAGTCTTTTTTTTTACTGCCAAAAACTAATTTTAATCTGAAATTAAAAGGACACATTCATTTAAATACAGACGGCTAATTTTATATCATGCTTTGATTTGAATCAAACAATGAGTACGTGATATTTATTCTAAACCGAAATTACGCTGTACTTGTTCGATATTGATAATAAATATATGCATTATGTACATAAATTTTCTTACAATTAACAGTTAAAATTCTCGTATGACGCACATATCCTTGATTATTTTGCAATAATTGAATAATAAAATATTTGGATTGAAAACAAAAGAATGTCTATCGTTTTATGTTATACGAAATATATATTCAAGGACTATTCAGAGTATTCATTCATAAATCTTCATTCATTCAATAAAATAATTCAGACGAAACAAGTTTAGCGATAAAAATTTTGTGGTCGTAAAAATGAATTTCTTTCCTTCCGGATGATAATACTCGTAAAACCATTGAAGCGTAGTGATAAAAGTAAGCAGCAAGAGAAAGAACAAAAAAACGACTAGCGAAACTAGGGAAAATTCGAAGAATTTTGAAAAAATCTTGCAAAAGTCAGGTAATTTGTATGAGATGATAATAAATTTTCAATCTTTGAATTTTTCTTTTGAAATTGTTATATTTTCTTTATAAAAAATTCTACGTTGAAAATTGTACATGATTAAAAATCTGGCCTTTGAATATTAATGGTCGGGGAGAATGAAAAATTGATCCGGAAAAAATTATGGAACTTTGAAAATGAAGTTTGCCACCATCCTAATATAATATTCTTGTTAGTAATTTATTTGCCTTGTATTTATTTTTTTTAGCTGCTTTTTTCTGAAAATTATATTTTAAGTTAAAATATTAGCACTTGGTTTCAAATTAAACAATTTCGTTAAAAAATCATTAATTTGGTTGAAAATTCATGTGTTTTTATGGAAATTCCTCATTTTAGGTTAAAAATTGAACTATTTTCGTAGAAAATTAACTTTTTTGTAAAACATTTATGTTATGGTGTTAGAAGTTCAACTAAAACTTGTTAAAAATTCATTTTTTTTTTTTAATTCATTTTCTTCTTTGAAAATTAATTTTTTTTAAACTGAAAATTTAACTATTCCAGTTGAAGATTCATAATTTTAGTTAAAAATTAATATCGTCGGTTTAAAGTTTAACTACTTTGTTGAAAACTATTTTTTTGGGGTTGAACATTAATTTTTTCAACTGAAAATTTAACTATTCTAATTTTGGTTAAAAATTGATTGTTTAAAATTGAAACTTTAACTACTTGGGTAAAAGTTCAATCACTTTGTCAACAACATTTTTTTGTTGAAGGTCCATCTCTTTGGTTGAAAATTTAACTTTTTTGTCGGAATAATTTTTTTTTTTAATTAATTTGGTTAGACTGAAAATGTAACTTTTCCATTTTTTGTTTGAAAATTGATTTTTTTTTAGTTGAAAATTGACTTTTTCGTTAAAAATTCATATTTTTGGGTTAAAAGTTCTACTCTTGTTACAGAAAATTTGGCTTTTGGCTTAAAGTTTCAACAACTTGGATGATTTTTTTTTCTTTCTTGACTGAAACATTTTTATTTCTTGAAAATTCGTTTTTTTGTTTAAGAATTCATCTTTGTAGGTTGAAAATTCAACTATTTGACTAAAAATTCAACAATTTTGTTAAGAATTCGTTTTTTTTTGTATAAATATCAACTATCACATTAAGCTCTTAGAAAGGAGTGACAGGGAGCGACCGGGAAACACGTCCGACCAGCCGGAGGCTAGAACCAGTAATTCTGTTTTCTGTCTAAAAGTCTTTCGATTCTCCAATACCTTTTATTGCATTTTATTATTATTATTATTTTAGATTATTTATAAATATAATATATATATATATATTATATAAACAATAATAAGTTTGTTGAAAATTCGACTGCTTTAGGGTGAATTTTAATCTTTTTTGCTGGACAATTCGAATACTTCGTTGAAATTTCATCTTTTGTGCGTAAAAAAATAGATTATTTGGTTACAAATTCAAATACTTCATTAAAATTCAATTATTCAGTTGAAAATCCAAGTTTTTTTTTCAAAAACTCATCTTTTTGGTCAAAATTCAACTTTTCGTGTTGAAAATTTAACTATCTTTTTGGTTGGAAAAATCATCTTTTTGGTTTGAAAGTTGAAGTACTATATTGATTATTCTTTTTTCAAAATGAAGATTCAGAATTTTATTTGAAAAATCGTCTTTTTGGATGAAAATTGAACTATTTAGTTGAAAATTCGCCTTCTTGGTAGGAAATTAATATTTGCGATTGAAACTTCAACATTTTTGTATAAAATTTGTCTTTTAGATTGAAAATTTGTCTTGTTTTTTTGTTTTTGTTAAAAATTTAACTTCTCCCTTTTTGGTGCAAAATTTATCTTTTGTAGTTGAAAATTCAACTAATTGCTTGAAAATTTATGTATTTTTTGCAATTCGTCTTTTTTGGTAGAAACTTAATCTTCCTGGTAGACAATTTTTTTTTTGGTTTAGAATTCATTTTTGTAGATTGAAAATTCAACTGTTTGTTCAAAATTGAACTATATTGTCGAAAATTCGTTTCTTTTTTTGGTTGAAATATCAACTATCATATTTTTCGTTTAGAATACATTTGTTTGCTGAAAATTCAACTGTTTTTGTTTTAAAATTCGAATGTTTAGTTGAAAATGTATCTTTTTAAGTAGAAAATTCGAGAATGTGTTTAAAACTTCAACTGTTTTGATGAAAAGTAAATTTTTTTTTTTTTAATAATTAACTATTTAGAGGAAAATTCCTCTTTTTTGGCCAAAAATTGAACTGATTTGTTGAAAATTCGTCCTTTTCGATTGAAAATTTCTCTTTCTTCGTTGAAGAAAAATACAAACTTGAAATTGTTGTATTCCGTTCATTCTATGCTTAAAACGTTATAAGATTAGAATGCTGAATAAGAATTAGAATTAGAATATGAATAAACATGGTCAGGGAAAATAAAAAATTGGTCAGTGATAAATCCGGCAAAAGTCAGAGAATTTTGAAAATGAAATTTTTCGACCACACTGATTTAACTCAGTGTTGATAACACAAATGTTATCTTTGAAATAAATATGAAGTCACGTCTCCGTAAGCGAAAAATATACTGCCAAATGCTTAGTTTACTCGCTTTTCTCTTATTTTTAGAACAATAAAAAGACTAACAAGTGCTTTCATGATGAAATAATAAGGGGAATATGGTACAGAATAATATTTTTCCCGAGAATTTTTATTATTCCACTTGCTCTGAATCTTTTTGTCCAACTCATTCCAGGTCCACTTTTATTGTAGAGCAAATTAATATTTAACGTAAGTGTCACAATTGGCTTTAGTTTTGTCCAAATTTGCTTTAATTTTTTAATCTTGATTTTAGTCTCTAATTTGAATCTTACATTTGAAGTTGATTGGACATGCAAATTTACCACTTGCAAACTCTGAAACTGTCCCAGCTTGAAAGCATTACACCACTCAATTCTTGCAGAATGAAAGGGCTGCAATTAAACTTAATTTGGAAAAAAGTGCATTCGTATTTTCTTCTGTATCCCCTATATTCATGTATTTTGTGAATTTCTCCCCCTTTTCCCCTTTTTTTGAAGCTACGATTAATGTTTCAAGAATAAGGAAAAATTTAATTTATACATAAAATTTGGAAATTAGTATTTTTTAAAAAGAAATTTAATATAAAATCATAAAGCTTCGAAGAAAACTTAAAATTTCTACAAATTTTAGATTGTCTCAGTTTTTTCACCAGAAATTAGAATTTTTACACAAAAATCATCATCAAGATTCCTAATCACCATCAAGAATTATTATATTTCAAAGATTAAACAATTTATGTTTTTCGGTTTTGCCAGCGTTTTTTTTTTGTATCGCAAATTTACATTTTTAAAGAAAAATCATTAGATTTTAAAGTTTCATATTTTTTAACAATTTTAGGTAACGTTAGCGTTAAATAAACAATTTTCAATTTTTTTGCAAAAAATTGGTATTTAAAAAAAAATCTTCATATTTCGAAAAAGATTTGCAATTTTTTTAACGTTTTTCACAGGTAATTGGTTATTTAAAACAAAAATCATTAGATTTCGAAGAAATCATTGTTATTTCTAATAAAAAATTATTCGACTTTAAAGAATATTTAAAGTTTCCCTGTAAAAGGGAGAGCATTAAAGTGGATTATATGGCATTGAAAAAATTGTATACTTTAATGCCTATAAATGAACACAAATTCCGTTTTTGTCCGAATGTTGATTTAACGGCATTCGAATGTATTGATTGTATTCGATATATCCGGTCGGAAAAAGCATTAAATGGCATTAAACTTATTTGGTAATTCAACAGCATTAAACGGTATTAGTTGCATTCTATGCCTTCGATCACTGAAGGCATTGCATGGCATTAAACTGATACGGTCATTCAAGTGCATTTAATGGCATTAAATCAACGGCATCACAAAGAAGCCACTTTAATGCCATAATTTTTTGTGTGATTCAAAATGATTCGAACGAAAACTGTCTGATGCCATGAAGCGCATTCGGACAAAAACGGAATTTGTTTGGATTTATAGGCATTAAAGTGTACGATTTTTTCAATGCCATATAATCTACTTCAATGCTCTCCTTTTTACAGGGGTTTCAACAACATTAGGTTATGTTGCTGTGTACAATTTGTACACTTGACATCGGCATTTTTAAGCAAAACTTATTAGGTGTAAATACAATGATTTTTGTATTTAAGATGATAAAATTTACAAGCTCGAATAATTTCAGATTATGTTAGTGTTTTTTATCGGAAATTGAAATTTGTATTAAAAAATCATTAGATTTCAATCAAGATTCATAAGTTTTGCACAATTTTAGGTTAGGACTTGCTTTAAATCGGAAATTGGTATTATCAAACAAAAATCATTAGAATTTTAACAAGATTTAGGAACTTTTAGCATTTTTTATTGTGTTAGTGTTTTTCTTCAGAAATTAGTATTTTTATTTGAAAAAATTATATTTTAAACATTTCAAAGATGATTCACAACTTTTTAGCAATGTTATGTTGGCGTTTTATATTGGTATTTTAAAACAAAAATTTTTAAAGTTCAAACAAGATTTGCAATTTATTAGTTGGATCAGGTTATATTAAGGTTTTTAACGGATAATTGGTTAGTTTAAATAAAAGTCATTAGCTACCGATGAAGTTATTAATGTTTTTAATAAAAAATTATTAGGCTTTAAAGAATATTTACAATTTTGTCAACAACATCACGTTATGTTCGTCTGTACACCTCCATCGGTATTTGTAAACAAAAATAATGACATTGCAATCCAATGATTTTTTCTTAAATAATAAAATTTACAAGCTTGCACAATTTTCCACTGTGTCAGTTTTTTAGAACAAAAATCAAAATTTGTATGAAAATATCATTAAATTTATAATAAGATTCATAAGTTTTGAACAATTTTATGTTACGTTGTTGTTTTACATCGAAAATTGGTATTAGCAAAAAAAAATCATTATAATTTGAACAAGATTTAGAATCTTTTAGAAATTTTGGATTATGCTAGTGTTTTTCGTCGGAAAAGATTAATTTTCTACCAAAAAATATGAATTTTTAACTAAGAATTTTTAAATTGGAAAAAAATAAATTTTTATACTAAAAAAAATTGATAATAAAATTAATTTGATACAAATATTGAAATTTTCACAAACAGATGCATTTTCAATTCAAATGATAAATCATTAACAAAAAGAATACATTTTTAACAAAGCAGTTCAACTTTTAACCTACCCTAGTTGATTTAGGAAAAAATTGTCGTCAAAAAGATAAATTTTCTACCAAAAAAGAAGAATTTTCGAACAAGAAGCTCGCAAGTTTGAGCGCGCCTAGGGCGCGCGACTGTTGGTTCTCGCGCTTTGCGCTCGATAATATATTTATCTTGCGCTTCGCGCTCGATAGGGCATTCACTTCGCGCTACGCGCTCGGTCCCTTCCTTCCACATTTGTTCTCAGACCTTTTAAAATTAAAGGTCAAAGCATCACAACTGTCATTTAATGATTGTGAATTCTCTTTTGTTAAAGCTCTTTCGGCTTTAACGAACACATTCTCATCACGTATCTCGTGCTTCGCTCTCGCATTTGTCCAAAGTGCGAACTTTTCTATATTAAGTTCAACACTATTATATAAAATGTGTATTATATTTATTTCTGTACCTCGGTCTGGGACTGCATATTCAGATATTTCAAAATAATCTACAAATTTTATTTTTCATGTTTACCTTGATATCTGTTCCTTATTTTTCACTAAAATTTATTTTTAGCTTCCTTGAAAAATGTGTCATTTCAATAAATTGATATTATTACAATTCATAATATGCGTTGATATTGAAACAGATGTATTTTCATTGTCTTGTTTCTATGATTGAAAAAAGTACGCATCCTAGAAAAAAAAACAATTTTGTTTATTAACATTTTATTGCATCTTGTGTCGTTTTTCCAAAAACCTAATTCGTTTATTTTCAATCTTATTTTTTACGATTAAAACAAAAACTACGCGTCCTAACAAAAAATGAATTATGACAAATTTGTTGATATTTTTTGAGTGAACAACTTTTGTCTATTAATTTTTTTTCGAACCTTGTATCATTTCCCCCCAAAAAATTGTTATTTTTAATGTCATTTTTTACGATTAAAACCAAAACTATGCGTCCCATCAAAAAATGATTGATAATAAATTTGTAGCTCTTGTTTGTATCAATAACTTTTGTCTTGTCTATTCATTTTTTTTCGTAGCTTATGTCGTTTGTCCAAAATATCGTATTTTTCTATTTTTATTGTATTTTACGAAAGATCGCAAAATGGAATTTTTTATTTTTCAAGAAAATTCAAAAAGTTGTTATGATAATCTTAGAGAGCTTTCAAAAAGCAATGTCTTTTTTCTCTCGAATTGTTCATATCGTGCGTATTTTGGCTTAAAATTTTCATTTTAGTTTTTTTTTTAAATTTTGAAAATGCTACAACTCTGATGATTTTTCTTTATCGAAAAAAGTCGTGAGAATGAATTGTTCGACTCTCTGAGTACTATGAACAGCCGTCCATAACATTTTTGAAGCTTGAAAAAAATTGAAAATGCTCTAACTTTTTAATTTTTATTCAAAAAGCTGATTCACGAACTTGACCTTCAGTTTAAGACACTGAAAGAGTGTACCAAAAGCCAATCAAATATATATTTTAAAGATAATTTGCTATGCGGAACAACTTTCTTATATTATGTTCGTGTTTTTCATCTAAAATAGGTATTTACAAAAAATCATAAGATTTTTCAAATTATCATTCAGATCCATTAAAGTCGGAATTTGCGTACAAATATTTGGTTTTGTTGGCGTTTTATACCGGAAATCGGTACTTTCAATAAAAAACTATGATTTCGGTGAAGAGATAAATTTGATAAATAATTTTATGTTATTTCTGCGTTTTTAAAGAGGATTTACAATCTTAAACCATTTTTATGTTTTGTCAGTGTTTTTTGTATAAAATTGCTATTGTTGATGAAAAATAATTAGATTTCAAAAAATATTTACAATAGTTGAACCATAATAGGGTATGTTTATTTTTGTTTTTCACCGAAAGTCGGTTATTTTAAACAAAAATCATTTGATTTCAAAAAATAAACTTACAATTTTTAACAAATTTAGGTTACGTTAGTGATTTTCGTAAGATATTAATATTTTTTAAGAAAAATACAAAGTTTGGATTATCTATACAAAAATATTATACATTAATTCTAAAGTTAAGATATCAATTTTCATTTTTTCATCAATTATTAAAAATATTTTTCTTGCTTTTCTATTATTTTAGTTAGTAGATCCTGTGAAATACAGAAAATGTGTATTAATATTAATTATATAGTTTAGTTTAAAAATTGCGTGAGCCAAAAAAAAGTGTTCAAGTTTATTAAAATTTGTGTTTCCTTATAAAAGTCTTGCATTTATTAATTTTTATTCATTATGCTGGTATTTTTCAAAGAAAAAAATCCCCTTTTTTCGAAGAAAAATTCGCCTATTTTACCTACAATTGAACTGCTAAACCAATGCAATCCCTGGATAAATGATACGCATTTTTGGTATCGACATTTTGTAAAGAATAGGTCCATCAATGTTTATGTTCGGTATCTGTGAAAATGATTAGATTTTGTTATTTTTGAGGCGGGGTTTCGGAATTAATCATTTTTTCGTAAACAGCTTTCAGATTCCATTCTCCATAAAGATTCTTGAAGTCGGGGGATTTTAATATCAAAAGGCTAATGTATCTTTGAAAGGAGGGTAAATATGTTAGAATAGATGTGGTTAAGGAAACGTTAAATCTCGCTTAGACTGGGCATGTGGAAATTCAAGCTTAGCCAAGTGAAGTATAACTTTAATTTCCGCAAACCAAGGTTAGAAAGCTTCGCTTCATTTTGAACTTCCTGAAAGTTTTGCAAGTGATAGAGAATGCTAATTTACGGATGCATAGTTCCAGTTCATATAATTTGTTAGTTAATTTAAACTTAGTTGCTTGCAAAGACATTTTTTTAACAAATTAGTTTAACTTTAAAATAAGTAGTTGAATTTTCACCTACAAAAAATTACACTACAAAATTGAACAGTTTAATTTTCAGTTAAAAAAATTAATTTGAAACTCAAAGAAAAAAAAGGAATTTTCAACTAAAATGATTAATCTTCAACTGGAATAGTTAGATTTTGAGTTAAATAATGCGTTTTTAATCAAAATAGTTCAATTTTCAATTAAAGACCATTTTTTAATAAAATACATGAATTTTTAAGGTATTTGTTGAATTTTCAACTAAAACACATAAATTTACAATAAAAATAAAATAGTTTATTTTTCAGTTCAAACAATTAATTTTAAACTAAAAAATGAATTTCAACTAAATAGTTAAATTTTCCACAAAAATAGTTCAATTTTCAACCAAAATATAAATTTCGAGACAAGAAGATTAATTTCCTAAAAAAAGACGAATGTTCAACAAAATATATGAATTTTCAAGCAAATAGTTGAGTTTTCAACTAAAACAGATAAATTTACTATAAAAAATGAAATATTTCAATTTCCAGTTTTTAAAATTAATTTTAAACCAAAAAAACCTATCTTTCAACAAAATAGTTAAATTTTCAACCAAACTGAAAATTTGTAAGCAAAAAGATTATAATTTTCTACCTAAAACGACGAATGTTTAACAAAATACATGAATTTTCAACTAAGAATGACTTTCAACCCAAAATGAAATAGTTAAATTTTAATTTTAAGCGAGTAATTTTTAACCAAAAAATGAAAAGAAGTTTTAATAAAACAGTTGAATTTTCAAAAAAACCATTATCAATTGAAATCAAAAATCTTCAACCCGAAAAATGAATTTTTAATAGAGTAGTTCAAATTTGAAACGAGTAGTTAAAATTTATTTTCAACTAAAAGATAAACGAATTTTCAAAAAAAGAGTTGAATTTTCAACAACAAAAATGACTTTTTAACTAAATTTATACCTTAAACGGTGAAATTTTAATTGTTTCATTAAAAAAAATTTAATTTATAAGTGAAAATGTTAGAATACTTAAAAATGTTAGAATACTTAAAAATATTTCACAACATTTCAAACGATTTTCAAAATTGTCAAAAAAAATATGGAAGATTTGAGGGTAATTTTTTTTAAGATTTTAAAAAATATTAAGTAAAATTTAAAAAATTCAAAAGAGATTTAAAAGTTCTGAAAATTTTTCAATAATAATTAAGAAATTTTTATGCTTTCCTAAAATTTTAAACAAAACGTAGATTTTTGAAGAGTTAAAAATAAAATTTTGAAGATTTTAACAATCTTGAGAGGTTTCAAGATATTAAAAAGAAAATCTTAAGATTCATGGGAAAATTTATAAATGATTTTTTGTTTTGAAGCATTAATTTTAAAAGAATTTTAAAAAATGTTTAAAAACAAATTTTGACCTTTAATACAAATTTAATGTTCGGTATAGAAAAATTCGACTCGTTCAATTTTCATTGTTTCAACTAATTTATTGGTTCATTATTTAATTTATAAATGAATGCTCTATACAGCATTCAAAATGATAGCGTGGGTTTATATTTTTTAACCGGAAATTTATGAAAGTTTGACATTCAAAACTTTGGGGTTAACGGAATTTAATTTAAAATTATTGAATTGAAAAGTGTTAAAAACTTCCATTTTATAAGTGTAAATTATTGAGAGTTTGAATAAAATTATTTAAGCTTAAATTTTTAAAGTTTAAAATTCGAAAGAGTTTCACTTTGAGTGCTTCAATTTGCAGTTCGATTTTGATTACTCAAAAATAAAAACCTTTCAGCTTTAAGAGTACAAATTTTTTAATTTGAATGACCCTGAAAAATTGTTGCGAACCAGTAAAAAACGGGAAATAACCCGGAATTGTTTTCCTCCATTAAAACGGTAACCCTGTAAATATCAAATTAATATTTGGAAGATGTTATCACTATTTAAAGATGTTAAACTCCGAGTTTTTGAAACGATTACTTCGGGGAAATAATTTTCGAAGATCGAGAAAAAATCTGCCGCAACTAGGATTTGAACCGGGAACGCCACTTCTATGAGTGAAATTGACCATTTTTTATCAAATCGGATTTAATCTAATTCTTATATTGAAATATTGATATGCTTTATTTGTATTTTTAGTTTTTACTTTTATAGATCTTTTTACGTTATAGATTTTTCACTACCCTCTGACCTGACTTTCATATAATATTCCATCAACTGCAACCACTTAAAATCTCATCTCTGTACTTGACAAGCTGTGCAAAATTAAAATATGTGTGTTAGAATCACCAAGGGATATTTTCTATGAAACATCGTACATTTTTATAGCTAATATTTGTAAAGAAAAAGGAAAGCGATTAATTTTAGTTAGATCAATATTTTTTTACAATTATTTCAAGTTATAGAAATATTTTAATGTTTATTTAAAAATTAATTTTTTTGAAAGGGGTGTTAAAAACTTCTAAGGTTTTATCTAGTTTCGAATTGGATATTTTCTTCAAGATGGAATTCTAGAGATGCAATGAAAAACGAAAGACACGTTCAGTACGATAGATAACGTTTAATACGTTTCTTGATACATTTTTAAAAAGTTTGCGATTTTTTCAAAAGATGTCCCTGCAACGGTACAGGTAAATAATAACTTAATAAGTTTGAAAGTCAGTTTCAAATTTCAATCGATTTTCCATATTCATATTTTCATATTCATTTCATATTCCACCAATAGAAAATAGAAAAAAAAATCCGTTTCAAAGGAGATCTCTCTTTTCTCCTGTTTTCAAGAAATTTTCCCTTTTTCTTGATTTTTTGTTTAAATTTTTGTTTTTGTTGATAATTCTGCTATTTGGTTAAAAATTTAATTATTTTGTTGGAAATGCTACTATTATTTTTAAGTAATCTTTTTTGGTCAAAAATTCAATAACTTGGTTGAAACTTGAACTAATTTGTTAAAAATGTGTCTTTTTGGTTGAAGATTCATCTCTCTGGTTGAAAATTTCAAGATTTCGTTGAAAATTCGTTTTTTTGTTGTTTGAAAATCAACTTTTTTCAAACTGCAAATTCAACTATTAGATTTCTAGTTAAAAATTTATCTTTTTTAGTTAAAAATGCAACTATTTGGTTCAAAAATTATTTTTTTCAGTTGAAAATTCATTTCTTTGATTGAAAATTGAACTCTTTTGTTGACAATTCGTATTTTGGATTACATTCAACTGTTTTTGATATAAATTACAATTTTGTTTGGTTGAAATATCAAATATTACAGTTTTTGTTGCGAATTCATATTTTTGCTTGAAAATTCAACTATTTGGTTAAAAATTCAACTACTTATTTGAAAGAATTACCTGCTTGGTAGAAAATCCACTTTTTCTTGAAAATTTACAGTGTAGGGTGGAAAATTCATGTATTTCGTTGAAAATTAGTCATTTTGAGTAGAACATTATTCTTATTTTTTTTTAAATTCATCTTGTTGGTGGTGGATTTAACTATTTTGTTGAAAATTCGCCTTTTTTGGTTCAATCTAACTCGTAGAAAATGATTTTTTTCTGTTAAAAATTAATTTTTTAAACTGAAAATGTAACCATTCCATTTTTGCTTGATACCTTATATTCTTCAGTTGAAAATTCAATTATTCGGTAAAAAATGCATCTCTCTTGAATAAAAATTACATCCTTGTTGAAAATTCATCTTTGTAGTTTCAAAATGCAACTATTTTCTTAAATCATCTTTTTTAGTCGAAAATTGAACTGTTTTGTTGAAAATTTGTTCTTTTGGATTACAAATTCATCCTTTATGGTAGAAAAGTCTTTTTCTTTATGGCAGAAAATGTTTCTTGTTTGAAAATTCATCTTTCTTTTTTTCTTTTTAATTTTAAATCCGTGTTTAACCAACGGCTTCGTTCCTTTGACACGGCCCCCCCCCGGGGGGGGGTAAAGGATAAACCTACGGTTATCAAAAAACCGAAAATGGTGACATAGCGAGATACTTAGATCAGTGTGTCGTTTTTCTTTTCTAAACAAAGGGATTCTATTATAGATACGAGAATTAATGATAGCAATCTGGTATAATCGGGATGACTTTTTTATTTATAAAGTTCATTATAAGCTTCATAAATCGCAGAGTCTTTTTGTTTAAAAACTTTTTTTATAACAGAAAATCTCATTTATATCTTTTTTTATTTTTATTCACAGAAAAAATATCCTTTAGTTGGAGAAATTCAAACAATGATTTGGGTCAATTTAGGATTATTACAGCTACTGGAATTACATTTTGGTCAATGCATTAAAGTCACTCTTCTCCTATAGAATTTGGGACGACTAAAAAATCCCGAAAATTAAAATTCCCGACACTGTGAAATTCCTGAATAATAAAATTTTCGAATAAAAAAATTCTGGAACAATAGAATTCCCGAACTGTAGAATTCCCAAACAATAAAATTCCCGAACAATAAAATTCCCGAACAGTTTATAACATTACCGAATTGGAAAGTTCCCGAATAATAAAATTCCCGTTAGTTTATAATATTACCGAATTTGAAAATTCTTGAATAATAAAATTCTCGACAGAAAATTACCAAATTATAAAATATCCCCATATTATTTATTTATTAAGAATACAATAATCAAATATTCTTATGAAAAAAAAATATTTTTGATGTTCAAAGTTTCTAAAATTATTGTTTGAATTTAAAATAAAAATAATTGAAAGAAATTTTCATCCAGAGAGATATATATATATTTTTTTGTAATTTGGTAATATTATAAACTGTTCGTGAATTTTATTAACCGGGAATTTTCCAATTCGGGAATTTTATAATTAAGGAACTTTATTATCTGGGAATTTTCCAATTCGGGAATTTTATTATTCGGGAATTTTCCAAATCGGGAATTTTATTTTTCGAAATTTTTCAGTCGTCCCCAAAAATTAATATCGTGTACATTTTGGAAACAAATTATTTCTGGAAAAATACTGTATTTCTTCATTTTAATCTTGAATTTTTAAAATTTTTTTAACCCAATATTTCAAATGACTTTTATTATTAATGGATCGTATATCTAAGTTTATCAGAATATTTTTTAATACTGCTCCTATTGACACTCTCAAGGATGAAAAGGACATGGAAAATAATATAAAAAGAATTTTCAAAAGAATATGGAAGCTTTAAAAAAACACTGAAACCTTATTCCTTTGTGATAAAATTCTCTCTGTGAGTTTGTAGAACTTCAGGTAAAATGAAAAGCTTAAAAAACTGGACCTCAAGCATTTCTGAGGGATCACAGCTCGTCCCCTTATTTACCTAATCCTCCTTTTTTTCTCTGAATTAAAAAAAAATCACTAAAACACCTAAAATCAATCATTTTGACCCAATTTCCCCTTTTTTTACAAAGTTACGTTTTCTTTTTTAAAATTCATGAAAGGAAATTCAAGACATTAGAAAACAAGACGCTTCGAAAGAGATTCTTTTTGATGATAGCAATTTCAAATATTTCCTGAACGATTTTTTCGAAAATTTTCTAGATTTGAAGGACATCGTCCACAGCGAAGAAATTGCTAACGATTTAGTTGAAAATTTAAACCCAAAAAATAAATCAATTTTGTAGTTGCAAATTAAAAACGTCTTTATAGAGGTTCACAGGCCAAAATGCTTTAAAAACAGGAGAAATAAGGAAATTTTTCAAGAAAATAAAAGAATAATTTTTTTTTATATAATATTAATGTAGGTACTAATATTAAATTCATATATTTAAAAGCTTCAAATGCCTAACAGATTTAGTAAAAATATTGCAGTTTCAACAAAATAGATGAATTTTTAATTAAGTGCATTAATTTTCTACAAAAAAAAAATGGATTTCTCACAAAGTAGTTCAACTGTTAACCAAGCTGTTCAATTTTCAACCAAAAAGATGAATTCTCAGCGAAAAATGTAATAGTGGATATTTCAACCAAAAAAGATTTACATTTTTAATAAAAAACAGTTGAATTCATCCATAAAAGATGAATTTTCAATAAAAGAGTTGAATCCCAACCAAAAAAGATTTTAATTTCAAATAAAAAACGATTGGATTCGTCTAAAAAAGACGACTTTTCAATAAAATAGTTGATTTTTCTACAAAAAAAATCAGAAAAGAAAGAAAGAAAATTTTAAAGAAATTTTTGAATTTTCAAAAAAATAGTTGAATCCTCAAACAAAACTAATTAATTTTCAACCAAACAGTTGCATTTTTAATAAAAAAATATGAAATTCCTGTCAAAATGGATGAATTTTCACAACGAAAGACGAAGTAACAACAAAGAAGTTAATTTTCAACCAAAAAGTTGCATTTTTAACCAAAAAAAATGAAATTTCTGTGGAAATGGGTGAATTTTCAAAACAAAAGACAAAGTTTCAACAAAGAAGTTCATTTTAAACAAAAAAAAATGGAATTTTACACGACAACGGCAGATTAATTTCATACCAAAAAGTTGCATTTTTAACCAAAGAAGATGACCTTCTAAACCAAAAGACCAATTTTCAACAAAAAAGTTAATTTTCAACCAAGAAGGTAATTTTGAGATAAATGGTTGAATTTTCTACGAAAATAGTTGAATTCTCAACCAAAGCAGATTAACTTTCAAGCAAGCAGTTGCATTTTTAACCGAAAGAGATGAAAATTCAGACCAAAATATACGAATTTTCCACAAAAATGTTATTTTTTAACCCAATTGTTGAATTTTACACGAAAATAGGTGAATCCTCAACCAAAAAGTTGCATTTTTAACCAAAAAATATGAAATTTCTATGGAAATGGTTAAATTCTCAAAACAAAATACGAAGTTTCAATAAAGAAGTTCATTTTCAACAAAAAAAATGGAATTTTACACGACAACAGCAGATTAATTTTCTACCAAAAAGTTGCATTTTTATTCCAAGAAGATGAACTTCTAAACCGAAAGACCAATTTTCCACAAAAAAGTTGATTTTCCACCAAAAAGGTAATTTTGAACTAAATGGTTGAATTTTCTACGAAAATAGTTAAATCCTCAACCAAAGCAGATTAATTTTTAACCAAAAAGTTGCATTTTCAACCAAAAAAGTTGAATTTGCAAACCAAAAGACAAATTTTAACCAAAAAAAGTTAATTTTCAACCAAATAGTTCGATTTTTTACGACAATAGTTGAATCCTCAATCAAAACAGATTAATTTTTAGTCAAAAATTTGAATTTTTAACCAAAAAAGATGAAATTTCAAACCAAAATACGAATTTTAACCAAAAAAGTTAATTTTCAACCCTATAGTTGAATTTTCACGAAAATCGTTGAATCCTCAACTAGAGCAGATTAATTTCCAACCAAAAAGTGGCATTTTTAACCAAAAAAGATGGATTTTCTATCAAAATAGATGAATTTTTAAACCAAAAGACGAATTTCGAACAAAAAAGTTAATTTTTGACCCAATAGTTGAATTTTACACAAAAATAGTTGAATCCCCAACCAAGGAAGATTAATCATCAATCAAAAAGTTGCATTTTTAACCAAAAAAGATAAAATTCTGAACCAAAAGACGAATTTTTAACGAATAAATATAATTTTCAACCCAATAGTTGAATCCTCAACCAAAAAAGATTAATTTTTAGTCAAAAATTTGCATTTTTAACTAAAAAAGTTGAAATTTCTATCAAAATAGATGAATTTTCCACAAAAAAGTTAATTTTCAACCCAATAGTTGAATTCTCACGAAAATAGTTGAATACTAAACCAAAGCAGATTAATTTTCAACCAAAAAGTTGCATTTTTAACCAAAAAAGATGAATTTTTAAACCAAAAGACGAATTTCGAACAAGAAAGTTAATTTTCAACCAAAAAGTTTCATTTTTTACTAAAAAAAGTTGAATCCTCAACCAAAACAGATTAATTTTTAGTCAAAAATTTGCATTTTTAACCAAAAAAGTTGAAGTTTCTATAAAAATAGATGAATTTTCCACAAAAAAGTTAATTTTCAACCCAATAGTTTAATTCTCATGAAAATAGTTGAATCCTAAACCAAAGCAGATTAATTTTCAACGAAAAAGTTGCATTTTTAACCAAAAAAGATGAATTTTTCAACCAAAAGACGAATTTCGAACAGGAAAGTTAATTTTTGACCCAATAGTTGAATTTTACACGAAAATAGTTGAATCCCCAACCAAAGCAGATTAATTATCAATAAAAAAGTTGCATTTTTAACCAAGAAAGATAAAATTCTGAACCAAATGACGAATTTTTAACAAAAGAGGTTATTTTCAACAAAATAGTTGAATTTTCTACGAAAATAGTTGAATCCTCAACCAAAAAGCAGATTAGTTTTCAATCAGTTTAATTTCTTTTAACTAAATAGTTAAATTTTCTACGGCAATAGTTAAATTTTCTACGGCAATAGTTGAATTTTCTACGACAGTAGTTGAATTTTCAACAAAATAATTAAATTTTCAACCAAATAATAAAATTGCAGATTAGTTTTCAACCAGTTTAATTTTTTTTAACTAAACAGTTAAATTTTCTACGGCAATAGTTGAATTTTCTACGACAATAGTTGAATTTTCTACGACAGCAGTTGAATTTTCAACAAAATAATTAAATTTTCAACCAAATAATAAAATTGTGACCAAAAAAAGATAAATTCTCAACCAAAAATATCATAGTAGACTTTTCAAGCAAAAAGAATTGATTTTCTAAAGAAAGCATATTAATATGTAACAAAATAAATAAAATGGAGTATCAGAGAAAAGTATATTAATTGTTGTTTCAAAAATAAAAATTTGAAAATCAAAAATAATAAGCACAAAGTAGCATATATTAAGTCCCTCTAATAAACTATAATTAAGTTGGTGTTGATTGTTACATGACTTAAAGTAACATGTTAGCAAACTGCGTATTTAAAAAAAAATTTATCTTCATGATTTTGTTAGTTTCGTGAATAATAGTTTTTTGAGTTTCTGTTTTTTACACTATAGTTGTTTTTACCTGACATTAAAAAATGTTTTGAACATCTGAGAGCTTTCGGCCGTTGAAAAAAAATCAGAAAAAAATTTGTAAGTCTAAAGAAAAAAAACAGAGAAAGTAGGTTTTGATGTTTTTCAAATTATTTCTTTCTAGCTTACTTAGCAAAATACGTTGAACAATTCAGATATTCATACTGAAAAGAATATATTAGAAAAACATTGATGAGAATAATGAAACAAAATCTATCTACTGATAAAATTACATTTAAAAATTGAAACTTGAGCATTTTTCAATTCTTTTGTTCATCTATTTTTAGAAAACTTGCTAAATTAAAGCCGCTACTCTTATAAGGCAATTTCGTTCAATATTCCCGAGAAACCCATATGATATAAAAAGTTCTTAATAATAAATAAAATCCCATTTTTTCGAAAATTCCCTTTTTACCCACAATTGAACTAATGATCAGCTGTGATCTTTAATATTCCTCTTTTCTATAATTCTCTATAATGCAGTTCTAAAGTTTACACAGATGGCCAAAGCGGAAGGCCAAATCAGGATTCCGCTCAATCGTCATTCGGATATTATAAATAGTCCAGAGGACACTTGCATTCAAAAGACGATAAACAAGTGATGGTCACTGTCGGTACCAACCTGCACGAAGTGTTGCACACTTTCCAGTAGCATGCCATACATGATTATGAAATTTTTCTTCTTCTCAGACTGACGATAAAATCTTTCACTAATTTACTAATTTACTAATACTGTTTGATACTCTTATGAAAATCGTTAAAAAAAAAATTCGAGTCGCCGCACTTGTGCTTCCAACGATTACTAACAATGAGACTTGAATCACAAATTTCGCGCCATTGTAGTTGAACCTTATGGGTTTCCAACTGTTCGTACTAGTTCGTACTGGTTCGACTTTGCCGGAAGGAAGAGTGCGAAGTTCGTCCTGCTCAGCGGCTCGCGGAACTTTGACTTTCGGTGATACCGGTACCTTCGTATAATACAAGGGTAGTCGCAATATCAGCTTGAACTGCGTGCGCAACTTCTGATAAAAAAAGAGCACTAGTTCCAGCTTCCGAAACTCCGGATGCGGAAAGTTGAAAAGTGATATCAACAAGTTGGACCCTCATTAATACTTCTCCTGGGGAGAGAAAGTTTCATAATGTTCTCTCGGATTTTTTGTGAATAGCGTCATTATGGAACACGTCCAAATCATTAGGAGCAGAGTTTTTGTTTAATTCAAAGGATATTGCTCTTTCGAGGCGTCAAAAAGTTTTATCAATCGAATTATCACTTGAAAAAATTGATTAATTCAAATAATGCTGATTCGACGACTGACAAATCAGTCAAAAATGAATTTTTAAATCAGTCAATTTGACGCACTGATGAAATCAGTGATTCTATATTAGGGACTGTACTTAAATTACGTAACAGCTGCAGAAGGTGGGAGGGGTTGAGAAATTTTGTTACAATTCGAAAAAACTAACCGAGGGGTCGACCACTCAGATATTCCTGGTACACTCACTAAATATTCCTATATATTCTTTCAATATTCCCAGATATTCTTTATATTCCCAAATATTTTTGATATTCTGTATATTCCCAAATATTCCTAAATATTCCCACATATTCCGAAGTATTCCTAAATATTTACAAATATTCTGAAATATTATATTCCCCAATTCCCCGATTCCCTCCCTTCGGTTCACCGATTGTATTTGTATAGCTTTAATTGTATCTGGTGCCTTTGCAATTATTATACAATTATTATAAATTGCACATAAATTGAATAATAATTTACTTGTCATTCATACAAGTTTAAAAGTTATTGACTTCGGATAACTAATTTTAGATTGTTAGTTCAAAATACTTTAAATTCAAAATTGTTTAAGTTTTAATATATATTATGACTTTAATTTTGAAATTGTTGATTGTTTTATTATGCACGATTATGACGTGGAATTGTTAGGTTTTCTAAATTGATATAATTCAATTTTACATATCTTTTTTTGAACTTAATAAAGTTTTAATGCTTAACTTTTAAATGGTCTAATCTGATTTAAGGGGCCGTGTATGAATTACCTAGTGGAATATCTAAACGAACAATATGAATTCTCAACAAAAAATGTAATAGTTAATATTTTAACCACGAAAAGATTTTTATTCTGAATCAAAAATAGTTGAATTGAAAAAAGATGAAATTTCTTCCAAAAGAGATAAACTTTCAGATCAAGAAGACAAATTTTCAACAAGAAAGATTTTTCAGACAATAATGAAAAAATACTTTATCCAAAATATTGAATTTTCAAGCAAAAAAGACGACCTTTGTACAAAACAGTTAATTTTCAACCAAATAGATGAATTTTCAACTAAAATTATGAATCTTTATACAAAAAAATGAATTTTAAAGAAAATCATTAAACTTTTAACGAAGGAGTTGATTTTTCAGCCTAAGAAGGTTAATTTAAAAAAATGTAATAGTAGACATTTTAACAAATAATATTTTGATGTTAAATCAAAAACAGTTGAATTTAACCAAAAAAGTCGAATTTTCAACCAAACAGTTGCATTTATAACAAAAAAAGTTGGATTTTCTACCAAAAAAGAAGAATTTTCATCAAAATACATGAACTAATTTTCAACCAAGTAGTTAAATTTTCAACCAAGATTATTCTTCTAACCAAAAATATGAATTTTTAACCCAATACTTGAATTTCCAAGTGAGAAAAGTGAATTTTTTTACAAAAAATGTATTAGTTGAAAATTCAGTAAAAAAAGAATTTGCAGCCAGAAAAAAAAGAATTTTCAACAAGACATTTGAATTGTGAATTGAAGAAATTAATTTTTAACTAAAATTATGAATCTTCAACTATAAAAATGAGTTTTTTAACAAAGTAGTTCAACTTTCGACCAAATAGTTCCGTTTTCTACCAACTTGTGGAGCTTGCTACCAAATTATTGAATTGTCTACCATATTGTTAAATTTTCGAGCCCAAAATAAGAATTTCCTGCATAACAGTAGAATTTTTAACCCGAAAATGTGATTTGTCAACGACAAAATTAATTTTCAACTTAAACAAATTATTTTTTACCATTTTGAACCAAAATAAATTAAATTTCTACAAAAAGAGAAGAATTTTCAAACCAAAGAGACGAATGTTCCAGAAAATAGTTGGATTTCCAACCAAAGAAAAATTGTTTAGTCAAGAAGGAAAAAAATTTCAATTAAATTGTAGAATTTTTAAGCCAAAAAAACTGAATGGACTTTGAACCAAAAATAGTTGGATTTTCTTATTGGGTTCTAATAATTCAGTTCGCATTTAAGTGAAACCCGAAAAAAGGGAACGTCTGTGAAGCCTGCTATAAATAAATAGAAATTTTGATAATTTATACACTAAAGAATAATAGTAATAGAATACACAAAGTGTGTCGGACTTCGCAACATTTCAGGCACTGAAGATATTATAACATTGTACCAAATTTTACATTTTTACCAAACAGTTTGATATAAATTGTAATAAAATTGTAACTAAATCCTAATTGTAATTAACACATTTAATTTTCTAAAACTAATTTCAATAAGCTTCCACATATATAAGCTTCTCACGGTATCTTAAATGGGAGGAGAGGTGGTTAATAATTTCAGAAAAAAAACCTTACGTAATTTGCGGATGATCCCTTATTTATTTGTTTATTCATTTATTATTATTTCGTGAATTTATGATTATTTGTGGATCTCGGGACAGTGATGGTACGTGGGTTAGCGTTTGCGGATGATAAGGTTGTTATAGCAGAGTCAATCGAAGGTTTGTTAAGAATGTTGAGCAAACTGAATATAAGCATGAAGAACATAGACTTCAAAATTAACATAAATAAAACAAAAATTATGGTGTTTGAAGGAAAGGGTGAGAATGTTTATATATGTAATTTAATATACATAGTTTAAATATATTCCGAAATATTGTCTCATATTCCCAAATATACCCTCAAATTCCTACATATTTTCTCATATTCCTACATATTCTCATATTCTTTGTATTCCCAAATATTCCGATATATTCTGTATATTCCCGAATATTCTTTAGGGAATATATTCCTGGTACACGAAAAATCAGAGTGGTCGACCCCTCGCAAATAACTTACAGTAATTGAACAGAAATTTAATATGAATTTAACTGTACGCGCCAAAGAAACCTGGAGAGTGAAAAACGAACCTAGCCAACAACAATTTTTAAAAAGTCAGGAAATTAACAAAAAAATTCTTGCAAAAGTGAGTGAATTTCTATAACTTGAAATAACTGTCGAGAAGAATAAATATGAAATTGTTTTATTCCGTTTATAAAAGATTCTAGGTTAAAAATTTTACAAGTTTAACATTCTGGTAGTTAAATATTAACTAATATGTTATTCTTATTAGTAATTTATTTGCCTTGTAATCATATTTCTTTTTTTTTGTATTTGCTGTTGCTTCATCTTGAAGATTATATTTTTAGTTATAAATTTGATTATTTTTTTTTAAATTCAACAATTTTGTTAAAAAGTCATCCTTTTTGGTAGAAATTCAACTGATTTGTTGAAAAGTCGCCTTTGAGGGTTGAAAATTCAAATATTTTGGCAGAAAATTTACTTTTTGTTTATAATTCATATCTTAGTGTTGAAAATTTTACTGAAATCTTTTTTGGGTGAAAATGCAACTATTTTTTTTGAAAATTTGTCTTTTTAATTAAAAAATTCATTCATTTGAGTAATTTAGGGTTACCATCCG
Source organism: Andricus curvator (assembly GCA_932195095.1). NCBI lineage: Eukaryota > Metazoa > Arthropoda > Insecta > Hymenoptera > Cynipidae > Andricus > Andricus curvator. The sequence goes on along the minus strand of CAKNYM010045655.1, from coordinate 19,951 downwards.
TCCTGGTTTTTCGGGACATGTCCCGAGTATGTGAACAGTGCTTCGGTGTACATGTATTTATTTATAAATACATGTTATACATCATTAAATCATTAAATAACAATAAATACAATTTGTGAAGGTTACTTGGTACATTTTTGTCTTGATGACCTTTTTTTTTTTTTTTTTTGAAGGGATCGCTTGATCATCCTTTTTTGTTGAAAATTTAACTGTTTTGTTAAAAATTCGTCTTGTTGGGTTAAAAATTCTACTATTTTCATGAAAAATTCACTTCTTGTTTAAAACCCGTATTTTAATATCAAAAAGTAAAACTAAAATCTTTTTTGGATGAAAATTTGACAACTTTTTGAAAATTTATCCTTCTAATTTAAGAATTCATATATTTTAGTAGACATTGCATCTTTCTTATATAGAAATAACTTCTTTTTTAAAAATTCGTCTTTTTTGGGTTTAAAGTTCAACTATTTTCGTATAAAATTAACTTTTTATTTAAAATTCACATCTTAGTGTTGAAAATTTAACTGAAATCTTTTTTGGGTGAAAATTCAGCTATGTTTTTTTGTCTTTCCAATTTAAAAATTCATCTATTTTAGTAGAAATTGCACCGTTCTTGGAGAGAAATGCAACTGTTTGGTTGAAAATTGGACTATTTTGTTAAAAAGTCATGCCTTTTGGTTGAAAATTCAACTATTTTGTTAAAAATTAGTCTTATTGGGTTGAAAATTCAACTATTTCCGTAAAAAATTTAATTCTAGTTTAAAACTCATATTTTTATATGGAAAAGTCAATAAATTTTTGTTTGGTTGAAAATGTCATCTTTCTTGAATAAAAATGCAACTGTTTGGTTGAAAATTTATCTTCTTCGCTTAAGGATTCAACTATTTTGTTTAAAAATTTTGGTTGAACCACTTTGTCAAGAAATCACTTTTTTGTTGAAGATTCATATTTTTAGTTGAAAATTCATCTATTTGGTTGAAAGTTTAACTATATTGTTGAAAATTGATCTTTTTTAATTGAAAATTCAACTGCGTAAGTAAAACTTGAACTACTTTGTTAAATTGCTTTTTAATGAAGGTGTATCTCGTTGGTAGAAAATTTAACTATTTTATTAAAAATTCATATTTTTTTCTGAAAATTTATATTTTTTGGTTGAAAATTCAATTTTCGTACAGAAAATTCGTCTTTTGGCTTGAAAGTTCGACAATTTAGATAAATTGAAGCATTTGTGCACAGACCTTTTAAAATTAAAGGTCAAAGCATCGACAACTGTATTTTGGTTATTGTGAATTCTCTTTTGTTAAAGCTCCTTCAGCTTTAACGAACATGTATCATTTCAATAAATTTATATTATTTCAATTCATAATGTCACGCCTACCCCGAAAGGGAAATGGCTTAATGGTATAATAATAATAATAATAATAATATGAATTGGTATTGAAACAGACGTATTTTCATTGTCTTGTTTTAATAATTTAAAAAAAAGTGCGCATCCTATAAAAAAACAATTTTGTTATTATACATTTTATTGCAACTTGTGTCATTTTTCCATCAATTTCATTTCTTTATTTTCAATTTTATTTTTTACTATTTTAACCAAAAATACGCATCCTAGCGTAAAGTGGTTCTAACAAAATTGGTGGGTATAATTTATTCGAAAAATTTTATTAAATAAAATGTCATTGTAGCTTGTGCCGTTTTCCCAAAAAGTTATTTTTTTATTTCAAATGTATTTTTATAATAAAAGTTTATAACAAAGTAGATATTTCTTGGTTGAATAACTTTTGTGTTTTCATTCTTTCGTCCCTTGTGTGGGTTTTGAAAAAATTTAATTTTTTAATTTTTAATGTTATTATTTACGATTACAACAAAAACTACGCGTTGTATCAAAAAGTTATTGCTAACAAATTTGTAGATCTTTTTAGAATGCACAATTTAATTTTTATCCATACATCTTTTTTCCTACTTTGCGTTGTTTTTCCATAAATTTATTTTTTTTATTGCTAATGTTATTTTTCACGATTACAACCAAAACTATCAAAAAATGATTAATAACAAAGTAGCTCTTTTTGGGTGAACAAATTTTGTCTATTTATTTTTTTTGTAGCTTGTGTCCTTTGTCTAAAAATTCAATTTTTCTATTTTTAATGCTGTTTTTTACGAATAACACAAAAAATACGCGTCCTATCAAAAAGTGATTGATAACAAGTATGTAAATTATTTTTGAGTGCACAATTTTTTTGATTTCATCTTTTTTCGTATCTTTTACAGTTTGACCGCCAAATGGAATTTTTGTCAAAAGTCAAAAATAACTTTTTGAATCAGTCAATTTGACTCACTAATGAAAACTGTAATTTCATATTATCCAATCTGTTGAATTTCCATTCAAAAAAGGTAAATTTTTAACTAAAAATGGAGTTTTAACATTTTCAATAAACAAAATTAATTTTCAAGAAAAACAAATAATTTTCAACAAAGGAGATGAACCTTTGACAAAAAATGAAATTTCAACAAAGTAGTTCAACTTTCAACAAAGTAGTTGAATTTTATACCAAAAAAGTGAATTTTCAATCAAAAAAAGTTAAATTTTTTCCAAACAAAAAAATTAAAAAAAATGAATTTAAAAAAAATAGTTATATTTTTATGAACAGATGAATTTTCAAATAAAACAATAAATAATTAACAAAAAGAATGAATTTTTCATAAAACAGTTCAACTTTAAACCTAAAATAGATGATTAAAAAAAAAATTCGACAAAAAAGATCAATTTTTTACCAAAAAAGACGAATTTTAAACCAAGGGGATTAATGTTCTAGCAAACAAGTTGAATTTTATATTTTCAAAAATTCTCAAAAAAATGAATTTTAAACAAATAGGTTAATTTTTACAAACACACGAATTTTCAACCTAAATGATGAATTATAAACCAAAATAATGAATTTTTATAAAAAAAAAAAAAAAAAGTTCAACGTTCAATCCACCCTAGTTGAATTTAAAAAAAAATTAATTTTCCGCTAAAAAGGTTAATTTTCTACCAAAAAATATGAATTTTTGAATAAGAATTTCCAAATAAGAAAAAAATGAATTTTTATACTAAAAAAATTGATAATAAAATTAATTTGAAACAAATATTGAAATTTTCAAAAACAGATTCATTTTCAATTTAAATGATAAATCATTAACAAAAAGAATACATTTTTTAACAAAGCAGTTCAACTTTCAACCAACCATAGTTGATTTAGGAAAATTTTTTTGTCAAATTGATTAATTTCCTACCAAAAAAGATGAATTTTCAAGCAAGAAGATCGATTTTTATCTAACTAAAGTTGAATTTTATAATATGAAAAATTGATTTAAAAAATGAATTTTAAACACATAGTTAAATTTTTACAAACGGATGAATTTTCACAAAACAGATGCATTTTCAAATAAAATGATAAATCATTAAGAAAAAACAAATTAATTTTTAAGAAAGCAGTTCAACTTTCAACCTACCCTAGTTGAATCAAGAAATAAATAAACTCTCCGCCAAAAAGATTAATTTTTGACCTGAAAAGATTAATTTTCGACCAAGAAGATTAATTTTCAACCAAAAAAAGCTGAATTTTATATTTAAAAAAATTGATTAAAAAAATGAATTTCAAACACATAGTTAAATTTTTACAAGCAGATGAATTTTCAACTTAAATGATGAATCATCGAGCAAAATAATGAATTTTTGTCAAAGCAGTTCAACTTTTAACCTGCCCTACTTGAAATTTAAAAACATAATTAAATTTCCGCTAAAAATATTAATTTTCTACAAAAAAAAATAATTTTTAACTAAGAAGAATCATTTTCTACCAAAAAAGTTGATTTTTATACTAGAAGAAATTGTTAACAAAATTAATTTGAAACAAATAGTTCAATTTTCACAAGTGGATGAATTTTCAATTTAAATTATCAATCACTGACAAAAAAAGTACATTTTTAACAGGGCAGTACAATTTTTAACCTACCCTAGTTTATTGAGGAAAAAATTTCCGCCAAAAAGATTAATTTCCTGCCAAAAAAGATGAATTTTCAAGCAAGAAGAT
>CAKNYM010045655.1:0-15868 GCA_932195095.1 Andricus curvator | reverse complement strand
CAACTTTCAACCTACCCTAGTTGAATCAAAAAATAAATAAGCTTTCCGCCAAAAAGATTAATTTTTTACCTGAAAAGATTAATTTTCAACCAAGAAGATTAATTTTCTACCAAAAAAGTTGCATTTTATGCTGAAAAACTAATGAAAACAATTAATTTTGAACAAATAGTTAAATTTTTACAAACGGACGAATTTTCAACTTAAATCATGAATCATTGATCAAAATAATGCATTTTTTTAAAGCAGTTCAACTTTCATCGTATACTAGTTGAATTAAACAAAAAATTAGATTCCCGCAAAATGATTCATTTTCTACCAAAAAAAGATAATTTTTCATCCAAGAAACTTAATTTTCAACTAAAGAAAGTTGAGTTTTATACTACAAAGAAATGATTAAAAAATGATGAATTTTAAACGAAATAATTAAATTTTCATAAGAAAGAAAAGAAAAGTTGAAAAGTGATATCAACAAGTTGGACCCTCATTAATACTTCTCCTGAGAAAACAAAGTTTCATAATGGTCTTTCGGATTTTTTGTGAATAGTGACATTATAGAACACGTCCAAACCATTAGAAGCAAAGTTTTTGTTTAATTCAAAGGAAATTGCTCTTTCGAGGTGTCAAAAAGTTTTATCAATCGAATTCTTACTCGAAAATCTATCAGTAAAGCAACGAAGGAAAAACAGTTGGGTAACTTTTATATGGGAAATACAAGTTCGTATTAACTTTCATTTTTATTTTGCTAAAGTTTATCCTGAAGAAGATTTTACGAAACGAATTAAGAAAAATTTGTAGTTCAAACTAGTAGTGATCCGCGTTTGACCGGTTAAAAGTTTAAACAAATCTAATAATTTCTACGTTTAATAATCAGTTCAATATTTTTTTCTGTCGTTTTTAACTTTTCAACTTCTTTTTTTATTTAAACTAACTTCACATAGTTCAGTTTTTGTAGTTAATATTCAGAACAAGAGAAATATTTTTTAACCACTTTTATATATTGATCCCCCCCCCCCCCCGCTTGGGGGGGGAGGGCGGAAAAAAATTATTTCTTTAACTGTATAAATAACAGGGAAAATAGGGGATTACATTATTTTACATCTTTTCAAAACTTTCTTTTACAAATTTTAAATATGGATGCTATATTAAATTCAATTTGAAACGCTTTAAATTCCTAAAATTTCCGATAATTTAATTATCCGCCCTTGATTTAGAAATTTTCATTCTTGAAGCTATCCCACGACATTGTTCAATTGAAAATGGTTGAATGTTAGTAGTTCAATTTTTAAATAAAAAGATGAATCTTCAACCGAGAAGATTAATTTTCTACCAAAAAAATCGATTTTTCAACCAAATACACAAATTTTCAACTAAGAAAGATTATTTTGCAACCAAAAATCAAATAGTTAAATTTGCAGCGAAAAAATTAATTTTCAACCAAAAAAGAACAAATTTTCAATACAATAGTAAAATCCTAAAACTAAAACATATTAATTTTAATCAAACAATAGCATTTTGAACCTAAAAGGTGAAATTTCTACCAAAAGAGATTAATTTTCAAACCAAGAAACAAATTTTTAACTAAAAATATTAATTTTCTACCAAAACTGAAATAGTAAGACTTTGAATTAGGAAAGTACATTTTTAACAAAAAAAAACGAATTTTCAATAAATTACTGAAATTTTCAGTCAAAGAGATGAATCTTCAATCAGAAAAATCAACTGTTAACAAATTAATTCAACCTTCAACCAGCTAGTGAATTTTCAACCAAAAAAGATAATAAAAAGTACAAAAAATTTAGATCAGTAACAGTTGAATTAAACCAAAAAAAGAACTCATTTTTCAACAAAATAGTTCAATTTTGAACCAAAAAGACACAATTTTAAACTAAAATTATAAATCTTCAACCAAAAATTTGTTTACAAATATTCAACCAAAAATGGAATATTTAAGTTTTTGACCAAACTGATAAATTTTCAATCAAATAAAGAAGGAATATTCAAATAAAAAAGTGAACCTTCAACCAAAAAAATAAATTTTTAAGAGATTAGTTCCATATTCAAACAAGTAGTTGAATTTTCAACTAGAAGAGAGAAATTTTAAACCAAAAATGTAATAACTTTCCTTAAAAAAACTTTGTAAGTGTAGATAAAAAATAGTTGAATTCGAAAAATTCTCACTGGGAAATTTACCAGTAAAGCAAGGAAGAAAAACAAGTCGGGTAACTTATATATTGGGAAATGAAATTTTGTATTAGCTTTAATTTTTATGTTGCTAGAGGATATCATGAAGAAGATTTCACTACATGGAAAAAAATTCTTAGTTCGACTGACAAATCAGTGAGAAGTGACTCTTTAAATCAGTCAATGTGACTCACTAATAAAGTCAATATACCATTATACCATTAAGCCATTTTCCTTTCAGGGTAGGCGTGACACTACCAGATTCGGGTAGTGTTTCTAGGTGGATAGTTTCTTGTAGTAAATAAATACAAGTGTGGGCTCACCACACCCACGATGTGCCAACAGCACTCAGTTTTCTCGAATGGTCACCCATCCAAGTACTAACCGCGCCCAACGCTGCTTAACTTCAGTGATCTGACGAGAACTGGTTTTTTCAGCGTGGCATGGCTGTTGGCCAATAATTAAAAATTATCCAATATGTTAAATTTTCATCTAAAAAAGATCAATTTTTAACAAAAAATGGAATAGTTACATCATCAACAAAAAAAATTAATTTTCAAGCCTAAAAAACACTAATTTTCAACAAAATTTTTTAATTTTCAGCAAAATACATGAACCTTTAACTCAAAAGATGAATCTTTGAGCAAAAAAATTATTTTTTAACAGTTAAATTTTCAACAGCAAAATTATTTAAAAAAACTGAATTTCAAACAAATTAGCTAAATTTTCACAAACAGATGATTTTTTTACTAAAATGATAAATCATTAAAAAAAAGCATGCATTTTTAACAAAGAAATTTAACTTTTAACCCAGTAATTTAATTTTTTTTAAATGAATTTTTCGCCATTCTACCAAAAAGATGAATTTTCAAGAGATAACATGAATTTTCAGCCATAAAGTTAAATTTTCAACTAAACAAAATTAATTTTTAATCAAGCAGATTGATTTTCCGCCAAAAAGATTAATTTTCTTTCAGAAAAGACGAACTTTTAACGTGAAAAAGATGAATCTTCAACCAAATACTTAAATTTGCAACTAAAAAAAGGAATTTTCAACCAAGAAAGGAACAGTTCAATTTTTAATCGAAAAATTAATTTTCAACCATAACAAAATAATAAGTTTTTTTGAAATAAATGTTCAACCAAAGAGTTACATTTTTAATCAAGTTCATGAATCTTCCATGAAAAAAAATGGTAACAAAGTAGTGGAACCAAATAGTAAAATTTACAATGAAAAAAGATTAATTATCAGCAAAAATGTAAGAGTTAATATTTGAATTAAAAAAGATTTCAATTTTAAGCAAAAAAACCGGCGATATATTAACCAAAAAGATTTCAATTTGAAATAAAAAACTGTTTAAATTAACCCAAAAGGGAACTTTCAGCAAAAAAAAAAAAATTTCTAACAGTAAAGACGAATTTTCAACAAAATATATGAAGTTTCAAACAAAAATTTGTATTTCCAACTGAATAAGAAAGATCAATTTTCAACTAAAAACTGAATAGATACATTTTCATCTCCAACAAATTAGTTTAAAAAAAACGAATTTTCAACAAAGCAGTTAAATAATCAACCACAGAAATAAGTTTTTAACTTAAATTATGAATTATTAACGTGAAAAACTAAATTTTCTACAAAGTAGTTCAACTTTCAACTAAAAAGATGAATTATCAATGAAATAGTATAATCCTCAAGTAAATATTAGAATTCCTATCCAAAAAGGTACAATTTCAGAAAAAAAGGAATAGTTCAATTTTCAATTAACAAAATTAATTTCCCAAAAAAAAAAAAAAAAGAATTTTGAATAAAATACTTAAAATTTGAACCAAACAGATGAATTTTCAACTAATATATAAAATCTTCACGCAGAAGAGATAATGTTGTAACTGTACTTGAAAAAAAATAATTTTTTTAAATAAATAAAAAGCCTAAAAATATTTTTATTTTAAATCAACCCAAAAGATGATTTTTGAACCCAGAAGATTTCTTTTTCGCCGATAAAGACAAATTGACCTGATCAGTAATGTCCACTGACCGAATCAGTAATTTTTAATTATCTGAACAAAATCAGTCATTTTGATTGAAAAAATTGGTAACTTTGAATGTGCTAATCAGTCATTTATCGCCCTTTTCAATTATTTATTAAAATGTCGGGATTTCATTACGCATTCTATTTTAGAAATAATTTTACTATTTCATTATAGAAAACAAATCAGTTGCTTCCATTGGCTGAAAATTGGTCACTTTGATTGACTGATTGATAAGTCAAAAGCTAACCAAATTTTGTAGGACAAAAAAATTAATTTGCAAAAATATCAAAACACGTTTTTTATTAGCTTTTGACCGAAAATGCATTCTACCTGAACTACATCCGGCATAAATTAGTGGCGAGAAATTTGAATTAAGAATTCTGATTAGCTGATTCTGAATTTCGCGCCGTTATTTTATGCGGGATTTAATTTAGGTAGAATGAATTTTGGATCACATGCCAATTCGGAAAAGTGGTGATTGTGTAGTATATTAATTTTTGGATATGTGGTTCATCGGAAAAATAAAAATTATGATGAATGGTGATTCGAAAAAATATGAATTAGGGCAAAATGATAATTCGGGAAAATAAAAATTAGGCCATATGGTAATTCGAAAAATAGAATTTAGGTAAAATTGTCATTCGGTGAAATGAATTTCGCTAAAATAAAAATTATATAAAGTAGAATTTTAAGAATATTCATATGCCTTATCTATAATGAACGTATAACAATTAGAATTTTCGAAAATCTTTTAATTTTTATACGCTTATAGAAAAAAAGTTCAATTAAAAATTTATCTCAAATTAATAATTTAGATTAATTATAGTTCCAGAACAATTCTATAACATTCTTACACAGCATATATGTAACAGTGTTTCAGCAATGTTATATAATAATGTTTTATCAATGTTATATAACAGTTACTGAAAAGCGAAAGAGATTATAATTACATGTTACATAACAGTAACAAAACAATCGTATCAAATAAAAATCCTCGTTTGATACGAAAAATATTAGTTGTAAGACTATAGAAATTTGGTATTAAAATTTGCGAAAAACGAATCTCAAATTGCTCTTCGAATACTTTTAAGCGCCGTGCTGGGAGCAACTCGTCTTGCATTTCTGCTAGTAGGGATGTGGGTCAATAAAACTTTTCAGTGAAACATTGAACGTTTCGTTATACTAAAATTTCAGAAACGTTCGAAAGTTTCACAATATATTAAATTCAATTTGAAATGCTTTAAATTCCTAACATTTTAAGTACAAGCATTGTATTTTCAACAATATATTTGGATAAAAATTCATACATTAATTTAAGAATGTTTATCCAAATAGTTCAATTTTCAACCAAACAGTATTTTTTTTTTTAAATTTATAAACCAAGAAGATTAATTTTCTACCAAAAAAGAAGAATTTTCAACAAATTAGTTGAATTTTTCAACAAATGGTCACATTTTTAATCAATTGGTCACATTTTTAACCAAAAAAGAAAAATTTTCAATAAAACAGTTGAATCCTCAGCCAAAAAGATTGATATTTAAATCTATATATTTGGATCGGTACAATATTTACCATTTCGACCTGCAACTCAATTCTAAACATAAATTATTAGTTATTTCCACTGATAAATTAGTGAGTTTTACTGATGATCTGCCATTAAATATAGCTGATTCATGACTATAATTTAATCACTAATTGAAATTAGTAAAAATTTATATTGATTTAAATCTATAGGGAACCAAGCAGTTGCATTTTTGACTACAAAAAAATTAAATTTCTACCAACAAAGATGAATTTTAAAACCTTTTTCAATGCTTTTTGGTAGAAAATTCATCTTTTTGGGTTGAAAATTCAACTATTTTCGTAGAAAATTTACTTTTTGATTAAAATTCATATTTTGGTGTTGAAACGCAAACTGAAATCTTTTTTGGATGAAAATTCCACTATTTTTTTTTTAATTTCTCACTTTAATTCAAAAATTCATCTATTTTAGTAGAAATTGCATCTTCCTTGGAAAAAAATGCGATTGTTAGGTTGAAAATTCAACAATTTTGTTAAAAAGTCATTCCTTTTGGTCGATAATTCAACTGTTTTGTTGAAAAGTCATCCTTTTTGGTTAAAAATTCAACGGTTTTGTTCAAAATTCAACTATTTCGTAGAAAATTTACCTGTTGTTTAAAATTCATATTTTGGTGTTGAAAAGTCAACTGAAATCTGTTTTGGATGAAGGTTCAACTATTTTTTTAGAAAATTTCTCTTTTTAATTTGAAAATTCATATATTTCAGTAGAAATTGTATCTTTACTGGATGAAAATGCAACTGTTTCATTGCAAATCTAATTTTTGTATATAGAATTAATTTATTTAAATGAAATTTCATCTCTTTTGGTCGAAATATCAACTATTTCACTTTTTTGTTGAGAATTGATCTTTTTAGGTTGAAAATTCAATTATTTTGTTTGTTTGAAATGAATAAATGAATTTTGACATTTCAAATTTGTATCTGAAATATTGTTTTATTCCGTTTATAATAGATCCTATGTTAAAAATATTACAGGATCAAAATGCTGTTATTTGAATGTTAATGTCAGAGAAAATTAAAAATTGGTCAAGGAAAAATCAGGGAATTCTGAACATGAAATTTTCACCCTGCAAAGCATGTATTATCTTAAATACAACAATTTTCCATTAGTTTCAAGTCCCATATCTTATCATTTCTGGAAACCAAATATATTATAATTTAGACGACAAAAAGACGAATGTTGAACAGAATATTTGAGTTTTTAACCAAAAACTATATTTCACATTTTCATTCATAAAATGTTAATTTTTAAACAAAAAGTTGAATTTTTGATCAAAAACATGACTTTTCTACCAAGAAGATCAATTTTCTACCAAAAAATACCAATTTTTAACAAACTAATTAGAATTTAACCTAAGAGATAAATTTTTACATTATACGATAAAATAATAATTATAATAATACTGAAAGAATTAAATTTTTAATCAAAAAATTAATTTTCAACAAAAACAAAAACGATGTTTTAATAAAATAAGTTGCATTTTCAACCAAAGAGATGAATTTTTATCGAAAATAATGAATCCTTTGAAAAAAATTCAATTCAAACAAAGTAGTTGAATTTGCAAACAAAAAAGATGAGTACTCAATCAAAAAATGTAGTAGTTGATATTTGAACCAAAGAAGGTGAATTCTCAACGAAAAATGTATGAGTTGATATTATAACCAAAAAATATTTTGTTTTTCAAACAGAAGCAGTTGAATTCAGCCAAAAAGATGAATTTAAAACAGGACGGTTGAATCTTCAACCAAAAAAGATTACTTTCGATAATGATTTGATTTGAGATTAAATTTTTCGAACATTTCTGGAAAAATTCTAAATGGTTTACGTTTAATTTTAAGAGAATAATTATGTTAAGTTTTCAAGATATAAAATTGTGTGGAAAAAATATGAAAGACTTTCAGACAATTCTTTTAATTTTTCGGGATTTAAACAAATTTTAGGTAAACTCAATTTGGCAGGGCGTAAAGAGAATCAAACAAAATATTCTTAAGATTCATGGAAGAATTTCAAATGAGTTTTTTCTTAATGAATTCTAAGAGCAAATTAAAAAAGATTACAAAACATTTTAAATTATTTCCTAAAATTTTGAAAAAAAAGGTATAAGATTTCAAAGCAAAATTTTGCCATAATACATATTTTGAGAACAAATTTGAGTAAGTTTAAGAGTTACTTAGAAGTTTTGAAACTATTTAAAAATAATAAAAACTTATAAGATGTTTTAGGAATTTTGTAAGCTTTCAAGAAAATAAACAAAATTCTTTAGGTTCCTAGGAAAAATTATAATGATTTTTTATTTTGAAAAATTAATTTTAGAAGAACATTTAAACAGATTTCAAAACATTTTAAAAGATTTTTAAACGTATCAAAAGATTTCTAAAATTTGTAAAGAAGAATCTGAAAATTTTTTGTATGGGAAAATTTTTTATGATTTTTTTTTTATGAACTTTAAGAGAAAATTGTAAATTATTTGAAAAGATTTCCATAAATTTCGAAAGAGAGTACAACATTTTAATGAAAAATGTTTCAATTTGGTAAGATTAAAAAATCAAAGAAAAATTGAGTAAATTAAAAAAATATATTTGGAAGATTTCAAGAGATTGGAAAAGAATTTTAAACTGTAAAAGATTTTTAAAAATGTATAATTTTTTGAAGACTTCTAACAAAAACTTTAGAAGCTTTAAACGGATTTTGAGAAGTTCAAAGTGAATAATTCAATTTTCTTAAAATTCCTAGCAAAATTTGGAAGATATCACGGCAATTTTTTACACTTTGAATGTATTTTCAAAGTTTTAAGAATTTTATTTCTTCGAAACTTCAAAAGTCTTAAATATCTTTTAAAAAAGGTCGAATTTTTCCTAATATTTTGTAAAATCCTGTAAAATAAATTTTTTTTTTTAAATCTTCTAGATTCTTTTTCAACACATCTGAAATATCTAAAAATCTTTTCTAATTTCCTTAAAATTCATAGGAAAGCTTGGAAGATTTTAAGGCAATTTTTCACACTCTGAATAAATTTTCAAAATGTTAAGAAAAATTCGAGTCACCCAAAAATATTGTTAAGAATTTAAGATGTTCTGAATAGATTCGAAATATTTAAAAACTTGAAGGCATTTTAGAAAATTTATCAAATATATCTTATTTCTTCCAAACTTCCAAAAGTCCTAAATATCTTTTAAAAAAGGTCGAATTTTTTCTAATATTTTGTAAAATCCTGTGAAATAAAATTTGTTTTGGAATCCTCTAGATTCTTTTTTAACATATCTGCAATATTTAAAAATATTCACTAATTTTCTTAAAATTGATAGGAAAACTTGAAAGATTTGAAGGCAATTTATTTTACATTTTGAATGATTTTTCAAAATTTCAAGAATGATTCAAGTCAGCTAAAAATATTTTTAGGAATTTAAGAGGGTTTGAATAGAATTAAAATATTTTAGAACTTGGAACTATTTCCGAAAATTTATGAAATATTTTTTATTTCTTCCAAACTTCTACAAGTCCTAAATATCTTTTAAAAAAGGTCGAATTTTTCCTAATATTTTGTAAAATCCTGTGAAATAAATTTATTTTTGGCAATCTTCTAGATTCTTTTTTAACATATCTGCAATATTTAAAAATATTCACTAATTTTCTTAAAATTCATTGGAAAACTTGAAAGATTTGAAGGCAATTTATTTTACATTTTGAATGATTTTTCAAAATTTCATGAAAGATTCAAGTCAGCTAAAAATATTTTTAGGAATTCAAGAGGTTTTGAATAGAATTGAAATATTTTAAGACTTGGAAGCATTACCGAAAATTTATCAAATATTTTTTAATTCTTCCAAGCTTCTAAATGTCCTAAACATCTTTTAAAAAGGCCCGAATTTTTCCTAATATTTTGTAAAATTCTGTAAAATAAAATTTTTTTTTTAATCTTTTAGATTCTTTTTTGACACATTTAAAATATTCAAAAACCTCTTCTAATTTTCTCAAGAATATTATAAAATTTATATTTTAAGTCTAAAAACAAACTAATAATACTTCTTTTCTTGTAATTTCAATATTCGTGTGACAAAAAAAAAACAAAACATTTAGAAAGCATTCAGTGTTGCATCAAAATATTGTTTAATTTATTTCTATACAGTACTTAAGGGAATTGTCGATAAATTAAACTTGAAATTAATTTGATTATTATGGTTGAAAATCGCAAATATTTGGTTGAAAATTAGTCTGTTTTGTTTGAGGATTTAAACGATTTTGTTGAAAATTCATCTTTTTTTATTGAATTCAACTATTTTTGGTATAACATTAAAATATGTTTTGTGGTTGAAATATAATATATCACGTTTTTCGTTGAGAATTCATCTTTTTTGGTAGAAAATTCAACTACTTAGTTGGAAGTGGAACTACTTTCTTAAAAATTCATTTATTTGGTTGATGTTTCATCATTTTAGTTGAAACCCCCTTCTTTTGTTCGAAATTCAATTATTTTGTTGAAAATTATGTTTTCTAGATGAGAATTAATTGTTTTAACTGAAAATTTAACTCTTACATGTTTGGTTCAAAATTTATCTTCTTAAGTTGAAAATCATATATCTGGTTTACAATTCCTGTATTTTATTAAAAACTCAAATTTTGTGGGAGAATATTTAATCTTCTTGGTAACTAATTCATCCTTTTGGTTGTAAATTCCTTTAAAAATTCAAATACTTGGTTGAAAATGCATGTACTTTGTTAAAAATTCATCTTATTGGTTGAAAATTGATCTTTTTGGTTTAAAATGAGATTTTCCTTACTTAGAATTAATTTTCTCAACTGGAAATATAACTTCCATTTTTTGTCGAAAATCTATATTTTTTATAGAATATTAATCTTCTTGGTTGAAAATTATACTATTTCGTTAAAAATTTGATTTAATTTGATTGAAAATTAATTTTTTTACTGAAAATTTAACTATTCTATTTTTAGTTGAAAATTTATCTGTTTTCGATGAAAATTTAACTATTTGTTGAAAATCCGTCTTTTTTGGTAAAAGAGTACTATCTAGTCTAGTTGAAATTTCATCATTCATTTGTTGAAAATTCCTTTTTTTTGTTTGGAAATTTATTTTACCAACTAAAAATTATCCTACTTTATTTTTGGTAGAAAATTGATCTTTTTAGTTTGAAATTCATGTATTTGGTTGAAAATTAAATTTCGTTCAGCTAAAGATTCATCATTTTATTTGAAAATTCACTTTAACTATTCAATTTTTGGTGGAATATTTACCTTTTTTTGATAGAAAATTCATCTTTTGAATTGAAAAATCCACTGTTTGGACCGAATTTCATATTTTTGGTTGAAAATTCATCATTGTGATTCAAAAATAATTTTTTTGGTTGAAAATTCGTTTCATTTTAGTGGAAAATTAACGTTTTAACTGAAGATATAACTATTCCATTTTCGCTTGAAAATTTATATTTTTGGTTGAAAATTAATTAATTTTGCTGAAAACTCGTTTTTTAAAATTTACTTTTCTAACTGCAAATTGAAATATTATATTTTTGGTTTGTAAATTTATATTTTTTAGATTAAAATTGAATTATTTTGTGAAAAATTTATTTTTCTGGTCTGTTTTTGGTTAAAAAAACCTTTTTTTTTGTTATGAGAAAAATATTTTTTTTTTTTAATCGGGTTTTTTTTTTTGGTTGAACCTTTATTTTTCTGACATTTTAACTGTTCTAATCTTGGTTGAAAATTGATGTTTTTTAGATGAAAATTCATCAACTTTGTTGAAAATGAGTCTTTTTGGTAGAAAATTAATCTTTTGGATTGAAAATTCAACTATTTGGTTAAAAATTCATATTTTTGGTTGAAGATTCATCTTTTTAGTTAAAAAATCATTTCTTTGGTTGAAAATTTATCTTTTGGACTTGAAAACACAACTAAAAAGTGCTTTTAGTATATTTAAAAACAAAATTTATTTTGCATTAACATTATTATCTTCTAGGTGTATGGTTGGTTTTATACCTAGAAGAATTTAGAAATTGGGATATTGTAGCAATCCTGAATAAGGCACTTTTTAATGCGAATAATATGGTGTCCGAGAACTTAATTTTCAAAATTCCCTTATTTTTCCTTGTCTAATTTTTCATCTTCCTTGATCATCAATATTCAAATACCAGCATTTTAATCTTGAAATACTTTTAACATAGAATCTTTTATAAACGGAATAAAACAGTATTTCAGACACAAATTTAAAATCATCAAATTTGTTAATTTATTTTAAACAAAAAAATGTCTTTTCTATTATAAAAGATGGCTTTTTAACAAAATACTTGAATTTTCAACAAAATAATTAAATTTTTAACATAATAGTTGAATTTTCAACCTAAAAATATAAAGTCCCAACAAAAAGTGCTTTGAAACCAAAAAGACGAATTTTCAACAAATAAAGATTTTTCACTAAAGCAAAAAAATTTGTTGAACCTTCAAGACAAAAGACGAATTTTCTCTACAAAAATTGAATTTACAGAGAAAAAATATGACTTCAGAAAAACATTATTTTTCCACGAAACAAGAAAATTTTTTTTCCAAAAAAGGCGAATTTTCAACAAAAAAGATCAATCTTCAAAAAATGGAAATGTTACATTTTCAGTTAAAAAATTAATTTTAAACAAAACAAAAAAGACCAAAGATATAAGCCTTCAATCAAAAAAATAAATTTTTAACAATGTAGTTTAACTTTTACCCAAGTAGTTGAATTTTCAATTTAAAAAGCTTAATATTCAACAAAATAGTTGAAGTTTCAACCGAAGAGATGAATTTTCAACTAAAAACATAACTCTTCAAAAAAAAAAAAAAAGATTTCTTAACAAAGTGATTCCACCAAATCTTTCGAATAAAATAGTTAAATACTCAAGCAAAGAAGAACAATTTTTAACCAAAAAGTGAATTTTTAACGAAATAGTTGAATTCTCTACCAAATACTTGAATTTTTATCCAAGAAAGATGAAATTTGTAGTAAAACAGATGAATTTTTAATAAAAAAAAGGTCAAATTTTTTCCTAAAGTTGAACTTTCATCCAGAAAAGCGTTCAGTTCATTTTTTAACACCAAAATATGAATTTTAAACAAAAAGTAAATTTTCTACGAAATAGTTAAATTTTCAACAAAACAGTAGAATTTTCAACCAAAAGTATGACTTTTAAAAAAAATAGTTTCATTTTCAACCCAACAGTTGCATTTTTATCCAAGAAAGATGAAATTTCTCTTAAGACAAATGAATTTTTTATTTAAACAAAAACAAATTTTCAAAAAAAAAGTTGAATCTTCATCCAGAAAAGATTTCAGTTCTCTCTTCAACACCAAAATATTAAATTTAACCAAAAAGTAAATTTTCTACAAAATAGTTAAATTTTCAACAAAACAGCAGAATTTACTACCAAAAAGTATGAGTTTTCAATAAAATTTTTGAATTTGAAACCAAACAGTTGCATTTTTATCCAAGAAAGATGTAATTTCTGCTAAAGCAGGTGAATTTTGAAATCAGAAAGACAAATTTTTCAAAAAGAGTTGAATTATCAACCGAACAGATGCATTTTAATTCAAGAAAGATGAAATATTTTTCTTAAAATATATGAAATAAAAAAAACTTAAAAAAATAGTTAAATTTTCATCCAAAGAAGATTCTAGTTCACTTTCCAACACCGAAATAAGAATTGTAAACTATAAGTTAATTTTCTGCTAAATAGTCGAATTTTTAACCAAAAAGTATGACTTTTTAACAAGATTATTAAATTTTCAACCAAACAGTTGCATTTTTGTCCAAGAAAAATGAAAATTCTACAAAAACAGATGAATTTTTAAATCATAAAGACAAATTTTCAAAAAAATAGTTGAATTTTCATCCAAAAGGATTTCAATAGACTTTTCTACAAAAAATACAAATTTTAAACAAAAAGTAAATTGTCTAGGAAATAGTTGAATTTTCAACAAAACAGTTGCATTTTTGTCCAAGAAAGATGCAATATTTCTACTAAAAAAAGATGAACTTTTAAATTAAAAAGACAAATTTCCAGAAAAAATATTTTCCATTCAAAAAATATTTCAGTTGGCTTATCAGCAACAAAATATGAATTTTAAACAAAAGGTTAATATTATGCGAAAAAGTTGAATTTTTCACCCTAAAAGACGTATGTTTAACAAAACAGTTGAATTTGCAAAAAAAAATGATGTCTTTTTAAGAAAAGTGTTAAATTTTCAACGAAATAATAAAATTTATAACTAAATAGATAATCTTCAGGAGAATGTTTTTGCGAATTTGCAAAAATTACGTACATGACTGAAGGACCCCCTCCCCCCTATCGGATCAAATCGTAACAAAATGTCTCGACCCCCCCACTTTTTCTGTTCTCTTAGCATCCGGAGGGGTATCGTAGTTCAAATAAACCCAATAGATGGCGCTCCGATCAGGTAGTGCTGTTTTTGCATTGTTATGTATAGCAAAAATACTAAAATTCATTTAAAACTTGATACTTTTTATAAAAATAAAAGAAGAGCATAGTTTTCATTAACAATAAGCGCAGCTTTAATTATTATTAATAAAACATTCATGAAAACATGTAATTTATTATTAGGAAAATTGAATATAAAGATGAGTATTTTGAAAACATTTTGAATTGTACTCATATTTTTCTATTTATTTTGCTAATGTAATTAATTAGTTTTATAAACAATTATAATTGTTACAAATTTCAAACATTCACTGATATTATTTAACTAATAATAGTACAAATAATATTTAAAGCTTATAATAATTAGCCTTATAATATACTTTTTTATTAATTCATCTAGAAATTTCCTCTCTCTCTGAAAAATATATATTACATATAATTTAATTATAATAAATTATATATATATATATATATATATATATATATATATATATATATAAATTAATGTAAAAATTGCATCAAAATAGTTTAGAATTGAAGAAAAACTATTTATGGAACATATTATTGAAGACACTTATAATTATTGGAAGGAATAATTTATTAAAAAGTGATTGACAAGATTAATGAGTTAAAAAAATATATTTATATCAATATATAAAAGCATTTGATTTTGAAGGTATACAATTTTTTCATATAAAAGCATTTGAATTTGAAGGCATACAATCTTTTTAAGTAAACGAATTAAAAATATTTCATTTCATTTTCATTATAAATCGCTTAGTAAATTAAACGTAAAAATATATATAATATACAGAGTGCACAGTCTTCCTTTTTTTCTTAGTTTCCCCTTTTTTCTTGAAACTCCCCTTTTTCCCCTATTCTCAAAAAACTTCCCCCTTTTCCCCTGTTCTCATTAAATATACGATATTTGAAAATACAATATTTGAATTACCCCCTTAATATTACAATATATATATAATTAAAAAATGGAATATTCCAAATTCATCAACTGCAATGTAAAATTTAACGATTTTAAATTCAAAATATTTCCTATTGGTTCAAAAATTATGACAATAATAAAAAAATTACGAAATTTGAAAATAAATTTTTTTGCTCAGTAACAATTTGATTGAAAATGTGTAAAAACAGGTTTTTTTATTGAGTCCTATGCATATATTTAAAAAAAAAGTTGAATATGTCGAACCTGAAATTTATTCAGCTGGAACCAAAGAAGCATGTTATTATTTTGTATTCATGGGAAACATTTTTTTTCGTGGTGTATATATAACTTTCCAAAATCGCAAAAAAATGAAATACCAAATATCCTAAATCACGACAGAAGTTTTTTTTTTTAAAAGCAAAATGATAAAATGTTTCTTTGGTTCCAGCTGAATAAATTTCAGGTTCGACATATTCAACTTTTTTTTAAATGTGTGCATAGGACTCAATAAAAAAAAATATGTTTTTACACATTTTCAAAAAAATTGTTACTGCGCAAAAAATTTAGTTTTAAATTTCGTAATTTTTTTATTATTGTTCACTAGTAAAAGCTGTAAATATAACAAATTCGTCATAATTTTTAAACCAATAGGAAATATTTTTAATTTATAATCGTTAAATTTTACAGTTGATGAATTTGGAATATTCAATTTTTTAA
>CAKNYM010045654.1:56324-79393 GCA_932195095.1 Andricus curvator | reverse complement strand
TTATTAGTAGTACGCAAAATGACGAACAAAATATTCTTATGACTTTTCGTGATAAAAAAAAATTACTGGAGTTATAGCATTTTCAAAATTCCAAAAAACAAACGAAAATGTACATTTTAAGCCGAAAAACGCACGATAGGAAAAAAAGTCAGGAGGAGAAAAACGTTGCTTCTTGAACACCCTATAATATTTTCATAACAACTTTTTAAATTTTTTGAAAAATAAAAAATTCAAATTTTGATCGCACAAAAAAATAATGAAAAATCAAAAATTCCATTTTGCTGTGAAACTATGCAAGATACGAGAAAAGATCATTCCACCAAAATTGTGCACCCAAAAAAGATCTACAAATTTCTTATCATTCAGTTTTTGATATGACGCGTAGTTTTTGTTTTATTCGTAAAAAACAGCATTGAAAATAGAAAAATCAAATTTTTATACGAATAACACGAGCTACGAAAAAAATGACAAGAACAACATTTGTTCATCCAAGGAAGAGGTACAAATTTGTTGTAAATCATGTTTCTATAGGATGCGTAGTTTTTGTTTTATTCGTGAAAATAACATTGACAGTAAAAAAAATCAAATTTTTGAAAAAACAATGCAAGGTACGAAAGCAGATAAATGATCAAAAATTGTGCATTCAAAAAAGATTTAGAAACTTGTAATCAATTTTTGTTGTAAGAATATATTCAAAATGCAAAAATTAACTTTTTTGAAAAACGGCACAAGCTAAAATAAAATTTTAATGAATAAAATTTGTCGCCTAAATTATATCATTATTTTTCATTTGAAATCAAATCCAAATTTAGTAATTTGTATATGAAGAACATATAACACGAAGCACAAAATGCACGCTCAGTGTATTTACCAAATCGCACTTCGTAAGTGCGTTCAAACTTTTTTGTTTCTATCATACGGTGCACAGAACCAAGCGTGGAACGCAAGGTTCAAATGATTTTCAAATCAAATATTGAGCGCGAAGCGCGAGTGTCTGTATGAGAATGTGTTCCTTAAGGTCGATAGAACCTTGAGTAAATAAAGTTCCTTCTCAGTCTAAAATAAAAACAAATTTAACAATCACTTAATATGTAGAGGTTTTGATAATTTTATAATATTTGCAAACAAACTTTTTCTTTTCATCGAAGTCGAACACGAAGTTGAAAAATCTAGAGCAACCGAGCGTAAAGCGCGATGTAGATACGCCCGAGCGCGTAGCGCGAGGTGAATACATAATCGAGCGCGAAGTGCGAGATAAATATATGATCGAGCGCGAAGCGCGAGATCCAACAGTTGCGAGCCCTAGGCGCGCTCAAACTTGCGAGCCGCGCGCGAAGCGCGCGATGAGAATGTGCCCGCGAAGCGGGCAGATTTTTTTTCTACGGTAGTCGACCTCAATTGAAATCTATACGTTGAAGGGGTTACCGTCCACTATTGTCAAAGTTCTTTTCGAATTTTTCGAAAATGTACTCATAAATAAAACTTCAAAGTAACTACTCAATTTTTTTCAAAAGAATTCATGCATTTTTCCACGAAATAGAACGGTCGAAAGTTGACCAAGTTATAAAAGGTGCTTTTAACCACGTTTTTTCACCTTCACTGCAAATTTGCATCGAAAGTTATGGACGCATCGCAATCAAATTATATTGTACTTATTCGTAATAAAATGAGGATTGACAAGTTGTTTTTCCTTTTTTTAACCGATTTTTTTATTGACTTACTCAATGATTTGTAGAGGGGCCAGGATTTTTGAAACAGATAGTAAGATTTATTTTTTTTCTCGTGAACAACTGGTGGTCCCAAGATAAAATTTTCAGGTCTGGTAAAACACATTTTTGGCTTTCTTTGACAAAAAATTCAAGAACACGTATTTTCAAAAACGCGATTTTAGTTTTTTGAGTTTTCAAAAAAAAGGTCAAAAACATTCTTTTTCTTTATGAACATTTCTTTGTTTGAATTTAAATGTAATGGTTGTCGCATCGACGTGTAGGACGGACCCCAAGATTTTTTTTTCTCGTAAACCACTGGCGGTCCCAAGATAAAACTTACAGGTCTGGTAAAACACATTTTTGGCTTTCTTTGACAGAAAAATTAAAAAAATTCAAGAACGCGTATTTTCAAAAACGCGCTTTTAGTTTTTTGAGTTTTCAAAAAAATGTCCAAGGGGAAAATTCTTGATCCGCTTGACATGGACTCAACCACATTACTACATACGAAGAAACACGTGTCGCACTCAGAAAAAAGTTTGGTTGATTCAACAAAAATTTGGTTGGGTCAAACAAATAAATACATTGCTATATGGTCAATCAAATGCTTGGTTGATTCAACCAAATTTTTTGATTAATAGAGTTTGTTTGATTGTAATAAATATTTTGGTTAATCCAACCAAATATTTTGGTTGATCCAAACAAATATTTTGGTTGATCCAAACAAATATTTTGGTTGTTTTGTTCTATCAAAATGTATCTAGATCTTGACTTTCAAAAAATTGTATTCCAGGACAAAAGATTTTGATAAAAAGCTTTTGATAAGCATCACTTGCAGCATTAGAAAACCTAACTTTCACCCAATTTGACAGAAAGGCTTTTTTCATACATTTGTGTGGGGTTCTTTCATCACTTACGAATTTCGAGGTTAGATTTCCTGCACCGGTGGGAGCCCTGCGAACTAAAGGTTGTACTCACGTTCAAAATATTCTGCATGCTGTTTCAGAACCCAGTTTTTTAAGAAAGTTGACATTGTTAGTGTCAATTTGTTCGTATTACTTATTTTTTTTACTAATTCGGGACGCAACGCACGATTAGAAACTTTTCGATGCGCATACTGGTCACCGGCGTGGGCTGACATAATCTGTTTCGGTATATGTTTAGTGTAGTAGTAGTAGTAGTAGTACACCATTAAGCCATTTCCCTTTCAGGGTAGGCGTGACACTACCCGATTCGGCTAATGTTTCTAGGTGGATAGTTTCTTGTAGTAAATAATAACTACAAGTGTGGGCTCACCACACCCACGATGTGCCAAAAGTTATTGAAAGTATTTGGTAGAATCAACCAAATTATTTCGTTACTTTAAAAAAATCATTTTCTAATGAGTAATATATTCCGCTCAACACATTTATTTGGTTGAATCAACTAGACATGCTCAAATAAATAATTACTTTAAATTGACCAAATTAATTCGTTGTGTTTTTTAACCCTCCATTAGACGCCACCGGCCTGACAGGCCACCTCAAGCTGTTTTGGCTCATCTCTCGTACTACAGAGCGCGCAGGGGCTTGACCTTCTTAGTATTCGTTAATCAATATAAGCTCTTTCGAAAAACTTCAATCAGTTTGAGGGCAGACTAAGTAAAAGGTGACTGTGATCCTTTAAACCTGCCAGGTTCTCTGCACCCGAGCGGACCAAGTCGCCAACAAATTAGCAGAAAAAGAAGCTTTCATAATTGAAACTTGAAATGTTACTCTCAGGGGTTTTTTGGGTTGCCGATAACGAATTTGATGTCAATTCTACAAAGAAAAATGGCGGTTACAATATGGCGGACACGTATATGAACAACTTATTCGATTTCGATGACAATTGTCATACTGGAGTCTTATGAGTAGTGATGGGCACTGATCGGCCTGACTGTGGTAATACCTGACCTTACCGGTAATGTCCGGTCATGACGGTAAAATTTGGTAAAACGCGGTCAGATCCAAATATCTCCAACAGGAATTTTTTTTATAGAAAAAAGTGGTTTAGTTGTTAGGACATCCCCTATTCTAAACTTCTACAAAAAGTTTTTCGGTTCTAAATGTTCCAGTTATTCTCAAAGTTATAAAAATGCGAAAAAGCTGAGCATAGCAGACGACACTTTTGACAGTTTCGCGCGAGTTTCGAGGGGGATTTGAAAATGACACATTACAAATTGACAAATTCCATTGAAAATCTGTTGCATTTATTAAGTAATATTTTTAAAATAATATATAGTAGTGTGCTAAGTTATTTTTAATATCATTTCAATGAATATGACACTTGAACATTAAGTTAAGTACTGTGTATCGTATAGGTTATATTCCCTAAATGAAAATACTGTTATTTTGTCTTTAAATAACATAAAATTGATAAATAATTATTATGAATTTTGATTCATAAGTAATTTGTGTAAATAATGTATTATTTGTTATTATTTGTATTGTCATTGTTACCATTTTTAATTATACTAATTGCCTTATTGAATTTCGTCACATATAAATAATAACAAATAATAAATTATTTACACAAATTACTCATAAATCTAAATTAATAATAATTAGATATCAATCTTATTTCATTTAAAGACAAAAAAAAACAGTATTTTCATTTAGGGAATATAACCTATACGATACAAAGTACTTAACTTAATATTTAAGTGTTATATTCATTGAAATGATATTCAAAATAACTTAGCATACTACTAAATATTATTTTAAAAATATCACTTAGTAAATGCAACAGATTTTCAATGTAATTTGTAAATTTGTAAAGTGTCATTTTCAAATTCTCCTCGAAACTCGCGCGAAACTGTCAAAAGTATCGTCTGCTATGCTCAGCCTTTCGGAATTTTTATTACTTTGAGAATAACTAGAACATTTAGAACCGAAAAACTTTTTGTGCAAGTTTAGTATAGGGTATGGCCTAACAACTAAACCACTTTTCTCCATAAAAAAAACTTTTCTGGTGGAAATATTTGGGTCTGGCCGCGTTTTACCAACATTTACCGGTCAGGATTGGTCATGACTGTGAAATACCGAGCAGCGCCCATCACTACTCATGAGTCGATGATAATATATTTGTCGTCATTTTTACAGAAAACATAATGGCGGATGCAATATGGCTGACAGTATTTTCGAAAACTTTTATCTCATTCCAACGAAAATCAGTATACAAAGCTTTTTTGAGTCACTAATAAAGTGTTATTTATTCCGAAGGGAAAATTCATAACAAGAATTCGCGAATTCGGTGACTCTGTCTTTCAATAGTCGTCATATTGAATCCACCATCTTAAGTTTTGCAATTCTAACGTCAGAATCGTAATGAGCGATACCAAAAACCCCCGTACATCAAGTTTCAGACGAGTTGAAAAAAATAGCTAATTCTGCGATTCTGCCTTTCAATAGTCGCCATATTGGATCCACCATTCTTAATTTTGCAATTTCAACATCAGAATCGCAATCAGTGACCCCAAAAACCTTAAGATAACTTTTTATAACAATTATTTCTGATGTGCTTCTCGAATGAATACAGTGGCCTGTTAGGCACATTGCGTCTAAACTAGGAAGTTTTAGGGTTGTGTCTAACGGAGGGTTAAAAATAACCAAAGGTTTATTTGCGCTGACCAAATTTTTTAGTTGCAACAAACAAATGAGGTTGAACAAACTGTTTTGTTGAATCAACTCAATCTTTTCTCTGAGTGCGTATTATCGAACTCGAACTATGATTCGATTCGATTACTATTTCCAACAGTGATCCCAAAAGACATGCGCATGCTTCGACTGAATGGTACTCGTTGGCTATAGTTCGTGTACGTATTCAAAATTCGAATGCAGACGCGCACTGCAGCCAATGAGCGTCACTATAATCCAAGCAAGCGCAGATCAAGGCAGCTCCGTTGGAATCAATTACTTCAACTGAAGAACGAAAAATCATGACACGTTCCATCACTTTCTAACGCACTGATGCCTCGTGTCACACGGATATAGCAGGAAAAATGATACGAGTTTATATTATTGTACGGAACTGTGCAGTGCATTACTTTTCAGGAAGGAACAACATTATCGTTTAAGTTGCATAAAACAGTACAAAGTCAGGAGGGTGAAATATTTGAGGAATGGGCAGATATAAATAGCAGGGAGCTGGACGCTTCAGGGTAACTCGTAATCCTCGCTGGTACGGATTAATTGGTGGGTCGAGAACCAATCGCTATTCATAACCGAGGTACTATTATTCGACGAGTGAAATTTTGATGACGATTTACAGAAACAGTAAACTGGTTTAAGGTGCTTAAAATGACTCGGGGTTTCGCCACATACAAAATACGTCTACTTGGATGAATTGCGTTTAATGTAATATTTTACCACATAATCAAACGGTAATTATACCGACCGGAACAGAGAGTTTTTTCGGAAAATGTTCTTGTTGTTTTATTTGTAATTGTAAATTGAGTGTTTTTTGCGCCTGTAAAATGCAACACTCTGGCTATTGTATATGCCTGGCTGCAGTCACCCGGTATATTTTCAATTTGCATAGAAATCTGCTAGTAGCGTGTCTTATTGGCTTAGAGGAATATATAATATAATACAATAGTAATAGTACAAAACAGTAATATATAATATAATATTCTTCTTAGTGCTGATAAGGAAGTTTTCATACTTTCGTAATTTGTCATCAAAATTTAGTGTGTGATGGCTAACGCAGAGTTTAAAATAAAAAATTAATAAGTAATAATAACTTGAAAAAGTAGATATTTGTCAAATATTTCTAAAACCTTTCTAAAGAATTTGAGTACGTTTATTGAAAATAGTGTTCTTTTGTGATTCTGTTGGGCAGAAGCTCTAACCTCAAAATTCGATTACCTCATTTCACTCGATCAATACTAGCAATACATATTTTTTAAATAACAAGTGATATTATTTTTTTCAAGAAGTGCGTATGAGAAGAGAAAAACAGTTCACTTAAATAATTTTTTGCGCAATATCAAATTTTCTAATTTTCACGTTAAATTAGATTACCATTCAAGAAATTCATTCAACACAAAAACTAGGATATATAAAAAAGTTGTATTACCTACTTTTGAGACATTTGAATATCCCATAAACTTCCCAGGGATAACCTGGATATCCTGGGGATATCTCAATTTCCGCCTTGCGGGATATCCGACGGGTTATCCCTGGGACAACCTGGGAGATAAATGGGATCGAATGGGATATCCCGCTATATCCTATTGCTGTGAGGGTAGTATCTAAAAAATATTTCATTCTAGTATTTATTTAGTGAAATTAGATGATTAATTTTGCGGTTAAGGCCTAGACGATGCTGAAACGCCTAAGCGAATGCAGACGCACACGCAGTACGCAACGCAGTTTGAAACGCATTTCAGATTATACGGAGTGGAGGAGCACTGGCAAAATGCGTAGCGATCTCACTCTTGTTGTTTTTTAGAAATTGGTGTGCCATCAAAACGTAATAGCTGAAAAAACTGTTTATAACTATATACTTTTTTTTGTGTAGAAGAAAGTGATATACTGTTGAATTTGTTTGAATAAATTGTTTATAATAATGAAATACAATTCATAATAGAATATTTGTGATTTCTAAGTCTGTCTTCATTAGTTCTGACTGAAAATTGTTAAAAATCATATCGTTGAAATGAAAAGCTTTCCTTCTTTATTTGTAAAAGTATTGTTAAGCACAAAGACGAATACGAAAAATGGCTTCCTTATGTTTGTGAGTAATTTAATGAAAGTATTTGTCAAAAGAAAATGTTAGATTGGTTAAGAAATATATCCTGTGGGCATATTTGTTAGCAAAAATCTATTTCTGAACCACTGCACGTTCCCGTTTTCAGAATTTAGATTCAATTTGAACGTATTTTTGTTTAAATAAACGATAATGAATTTGTGCATAGGGCTATGACATCCAATTTAAAGTAAAGTTTATCTATTGGGTTCCGGTCACCACTACGTAGCGCGTCCTCAGGTTGCGGATAGAGGAACGGCCCATAAGGCTGAACAGCCCCAAAGGTTAACTGCGAATACAAGAATAAGCAGTCGCGGACAGCCGGTAGGAACCAGTCGTGAGTGTGGTGAGCCCAGCACTGGTAGAAAATAGGTACACGACAGCCATGGCTTGGGGGGACTCACCCATTCGCGTTCATACGCAATGGGTGGGTTCTGGCAAGCCGAGGTGCAGCGTGTATCCACCTAGAAACTCTACCCGAACCTAATCTAAAAATCTTGTAAGGGAAAAATCCTGCTGCCCCATTGAACACCGCAGCGATGACACTGCCTGCAAGGGATGTGTGGAATGATTCGCCTGCACAGGGCCAAAGGGGTATTGATGCCAGTAGGCGCGCTGCCTTGCAGGGGGATGTTAGGATACGAGGATGAAACTGTAATGTGTCTGACGACAAGTTGACACGATCCTTGTCAAAGTTGGAAAGCTCCCATACTTAGACCCAGAGAGGTGCGGGGTTATCACTTCTGGGACGGTGGAGTCACCTACGATCGGAATAGGATCCTGACGTGCGGATTTCCACGAAATTACCATGGCTAACTTGCAACAACAAAAAACTACAGTAAAATATCTAAGGGCGGGAACTCTAAATGCGCGTAGTCTAAATACTGGCGGATGTAGCGAACTCATTTTGATAGCAAAGAAATACGATACTGACTTAATAGCACTTCAAGAAACCTGCTGGCCGGGCGATTACGCGTCAATTTCTAAGCATTACTATACTTTTCACTTTGGGGAAGCTAAGCGGCACACACTGGGGACCGGTTTTCATATTAATAAACGAATTTCGCAAGCGGTTATCGGCATACAATTTATTAACGATCGGTTATCATAAATTGTACTAAAGGGTAATTTCAGCAAACAGGTGTTAATCAACGTGCACCGCCCCACCGAGGACAAAGACGAACACACTAAGGATCTTTTTTACGAAACAATCGAACAGGTTTTTGACAAGTTCTCAACGTATGACGCAAAAATAGTATTGGGAGATTTCAACGCGAAAATTGCAAAAGAACCGATGTATAGGCCTACAATAGGGTCGGAAAGTTTGCATGACGTCAGTAATGATAATGGGACTAGAGTAATAAACTTTGCAGCTTCAAAGAACCTCGTTGTCAAAAGCACATTTTTCAAGCATAAAAATATACATAAGGCCACCTGGACATCACCAGATGGTATCACTCACAATCAGATTGATCACGTTCTAATTGACAGAAGACGTCATACAAACATTCTCGATATAAGATCTAGGCTAGCGTTAAGTAAGAAAACAAGCCGCACAGAGCCAACAGTTCGTTTCAATATAGATAAGTTTAAAACACCAACAGAAACATTAAATTATCAAGTTGAGATTACTAATAGTTTCGACGTTCTCCAAGAACAGAGAGACGATAACGATAATTACGTGGAGGACTCGGAAACCCTGTGGAGCAATATGAAAAAGGCGATAAAGACAGCCGCGAAACTTACTATAGGTTTAAAGAAAGTAACCAAATGTAAACCATGGTTTGACGAAGAGTGCAAACTTTGGTTTGAAAAACGTCGGAAGACCAAACTAATTAGTTTACGAAATAAGTGCGATTAAACACATAAGAAGTATCTCGAGATTAGTAAAAGTACAAATAGGCTTTATAGATCCAAGAAAAGGGAGTGCGAAAAGAACAAAATACTAGCAATAGAAACGAATAATAAACAAAATAGCCCACGTGAGATGTACAGGGGAATAAATAAATAAATATTAATAAAAATAATAATTTATAAATAAATAAAAAATATAAATAAAAAAATAATAAAAAATAAATAAATAAATAATTTTATAAGGAAAGGCTTCCAAAGTAGAATGGAAGTAATGAGGGACGAAAATGGTAATCTAGTAGCCGATGCGAGAGAGAGACTCAATTTATGGAAAAACTATTTCCATAAGCTATTTATATGGCCAACGGCCATGCCACGCTGAAAAAACCAGTTCTCGTCAGATCACTGAAGTTAAGCAGCGTTGGGCGCGGTTAGTACTTGGATGGGTGACCATTTGAGAATACTGTGTGCTGTTGGCATATTATGGGTGTGGTGAGCCCAAATTTGTAGCTATTTATAACTACAAGAAAACTATCCACCTAGAAACACTACCCGAATCGGGTAGTGTCACGCCTACCCTGAAAGGGAAATGGCTTAATGGTATATATATATATATATATATATATATATATATATATATATATATATTAAATGTACGCGAAGCCCCCGTTGAAGGTAATCTCGGTGAAATCCACACTGCCGATCTACTAATTGATGATCTTACTGATGTAGAAATAGAAATGGCCATAAAGAAGTTGAAAAATAACAAAGCCGCGGGCATCGACGACCTACCGTCAGAACTGATAAAAAATGGAGGCCCTTGCCTCACAAGGCAAATTTGTAAATTAATACGCGCAGTTTGGAAAATAGAACGCATGCCGCAGGAATGGAATACCTCTATTATTATTACCATATTTAAAAAAGGCGATAAAACGAACTGTAACAATTACCGGGGAATATCACTTGTGCCTTCGTGCTATAAGATCCTGTCCAATGTAATCTTAAGTAGACTAACTTCTTTTGCCGAGGAAATCATTGGGAATTACCAGTGTGGATTCCGCCGAAACCGATCTACAAGCAATCAAATGTTTACAATTAGACAACTGTTAGAAAAGAAATGGGAATTTAATGAAGTAGTACATCAGCTATTTATCGATTTCAAAAAAGCTTACGACTCTATTATACGCGCACGAATGTACTGGATCCTAGAGTTCTTGGGTGTACCAAAAAAATTAGTTAGACTTATCGAAATTTGCTTAAGCGGCAGTAGGGGTAGAATACGTGTAAACGGAAGTTTACCTGAAGAGTTTTCGATCCGGGATGGCCTGAAACAGGGCGATGCACTTTCGTGCGCCCTTTTCAACTTAGTTTTAGAATATGTGGTCAGACAAGTGCAAGCGAATCCGACCGGTGCTACCCTCAATGGGATAATACAAATTCTTGGGTATGCGGATGATCTCGACTTACTAGGGGATGATAAAGAAACCGTAGCTAAAAAGGCAGAAATCTAGATCACAAAAGCCAAAGATATTGGTTTGAAAGTTAGTGAATCGAAGATAAAATATATGACCGTCGCCAGATCCGAACAAAGTAATGTAGGCGGGGATCTAATGGCCGGAAATATGAAATTCGAAAAGGTTAACGAGTTTAAATACCTCGGGTCTATTATACTAGCGAAAATAACATTAAAACGGAAATCAACGCGCGGCTGCACGCTAGCAATGGGTGCTATTATGCAGCAAACACGCTACTAAAATCGCGATTGCTATCTAGAAACATCAAAGTAAGAATTTACAAAACGATAATAATGCCGGTCGTCATGTACGGTTGTGAAACATGGGCGCTGACGAAGGGAGTGGAGAATAGGTTTAGAGGTTTCGAAAATAAAGTACTTAGAAAAATCTATGGTCCAAAGAGGGACGCAGAGACTGGTGAATGGAGAAAATTGCATAATGATGAGCTGCATGCTCTCTACGGGTCAGCAAATATTAATAGAGTTATGAAAGCGCGTAAATTAAGATGGGCGGGGCATGTAGCATGAATGGGCAATGAAAGAACAGTGGCGCAAGTTTTAAGAGGGAAACCGATTGGTAAGAGACCTCTAGGCACACCGAGAATCAGATGGGAGAAAAATGTAAGGGATGATCTAAAAGAACTAGAACATGATTACTCAAACTGGATGGAGGATGCACAGGATAGAGATGCGTGGCGGTTTCGGGTAGATGAGGCAATGAACTTTCGAGTTCGAACTGCTAATCGATAATAATAATATTTAATTAACTACTTTTAATTACTATTAATTTCTAGTATATGTCTTAGTAAAAAATGTTATTTCTGAAGTTCGAATATAAGTATATTCAAATGAATTTATAAAAGAATAATTTTTTACATAATTATTTGTGAAAGAAACTTCTAGAAAGATAATTTTCTAATTGAGTAAATACAATTTCCAAAATTGATTGTAACTTAATCTTGAAGTTAATTTTATTTTATAAGCAAAATTGGATTTGTTGATATTGGGAAATTAGGTTAATTTTTGTTTAGGAAAAAGGATTAAAATTGTATCAGTGGAGAATTTAAAATAGAAAATAGAATCATGGAGGGATTTCTTGTGATAAAGTAAAGGCGTAAAGATCCAAAAGATGGGAGTGTAGCTTCTAGCGCTTTGTTATTTTTACAAAAGATCTTCGTGCTACTTTTCTATATACTTGCTTTACTTTTTTCCCCACTTTTCTTTTCTTGTAAAGTACTTAGTTTTTCGTTAGTAGGTGTTTGAATTTTGTTCTATTTGTTTTACAATATTTGTATTTTTTGCAAATTATATAATGATAAAACTTTTGATTGAGAATTTTACTATAGGACGTTCTGCTCATTCTTATTTTTTAAATGGTTTAAATGATTTTGAACCAATAATTTAATTAACAACTGTACAAAATATAATATATTCGAATTTTCTTGTGAAAAGATCAAATAAAGGTCAGCAAATGCACATGTTTCAGAACTTAGGCCCTTAACTGTGCCTGTGATCTTGTTTATATATTTTACTTTTATTTTTATTTTTACTTTGTATGTTACTTGACATATCGTCTTCTAAAGACTCGAATTTTACATGTTGATAATGCTAATCGTAGCGATCTCTATTTGCTTTCAGTTTACTGATATTTTCTATAGATCGTTGAATTTGAAATCGTAATGCTAAACCCAACTTAAAGAGTAATATTAGTCAAATATATGTGAAAACTATTGACTAATAAAAACAAAAACAAGAAATATAATGCTCTTCGGAAATAGGCTGGTTCCTACACAGAAATACATATTTGGATTAGTATTAGTTAGCATGCACGATAGGGTAGTAGGAATTTTTTTGCACATTAGTACTAACACGAGTAAATGTTGTACTTATAGTATAGAAATAAAGCTTGTTCACAATATTTGCAAACTCTATATATTTGCTTTGCTTGAAAATATTCGTTAATAGGGAAACGGTTTGTTATGTAAATGATAGATTATTATTAAAAGACAATATTATTGTATTATTGTTTTTTAGAATGGATATAATACTTTAGTATATTTATATAATAGAAATTAATGTTTTTATTTTAAGGACATTTATTAGGTGATTATTATTACAACTAAACTTACTATTCACTTATTCCTAATCATTAATAAGGAGGCACCGGGCGTGGCACAATGTATTCATTTTTTTAAATGTAAAATTTAAGGTCTTTTAATTACAAATTTTATAGAAATTTGAAAATCTGAACAAAAATGTGTTGAACATTTTAACTTTACTTTTCGAATATCAAAGTATTTATTATTTTTACGAGTCTTGTTATTTATTTTGTTTTGCTCAGTTCAATTATAATGTATGATTGTAATGTAACATATAGTGAGCTGTAATTTATAATTTCTCTACTCATTGCTTTTCATTTATAATTAACCTTGGTAAAAGAGTGTATGTTCACGTGTATTTCTATTATATTGTATAGTTCATAAATTCATTGTTAGTGTTGAATTTCCATAGTAATTTCGTTTCAAGTCTATAATTGGAGAGAGTACGAATTTTGAATGAAATTTGTCTAAAATATTACAGTATTTTGACTGCTTGGAGAATTGATTGTTCTGCTTTTGATTTAGTTTTTTCTTGAATACCAGTATGTACAATTTTGAATCTATTCATGTGTACGACTTTTGATGCCTTATCTATTTTAAATTTTACCTTTTGCATTTCCTAGTATTTCTAAAATTTCGTGAGGGCCTGAATAATGATTGTCGAATTTTTCAAGTTTTCCTCCTTCTAGTAAAAATACTCTATCTCCTACATTGAAATCTTGAGGGTTAATTTTTCTGTCGTAATATTGTTCAGATTTTTCTTTTGCTACTATAAAATTTTGTCATGCTACATTTCGCATTTCATGTAATTAATTTTATTGTATAATCGTCGTATGTTTCGAATTTTCTATGTGCTGGTGGTGGTTGGCTTGATGGTTGTCGTGCTATTCTTCCAAAAATTAACTCATATGGGGTACATTTTGTGCCTTCGTGTGCACATGTATTATAAGAAAATGTTGCTAATTCTAACCATTCTTTCTATTCTGAATTTCTATCAACAAATTGTTAAAGATATTCTGCTAATGAATGATGAGACCTTTCAAGTGATCCGTTGGATTGAGGGTGAAATGCAGTTGATTTAAATTGTCGGATTTTAACTTGCTTCGCTAATCTTCTCAATAAATTACTTAAGAAATGTTGTCCTTGATCTGTTATTACTTCTTTCGGTGAACCATAAATGCATATTGAAGCAGTTTAGAATATTTGAGAATTTAAAAGTAATAATATCCATTCAAAATGGGAGAAAAATATTTATATTACGCTACTGAATGACCTCTCCGAAATTCCTAAACGAAAGGGTGATACATATATAATTATATATCTTAAGAATGTAGCTATTACGTGAAACGAGTGCGAATGGAAGAAAAATTGATAATTGCGAGCGCATTCATTAGGTATTTTCACTTCAACCACCAGCTAACTTCACTTCCTTGAGTGCTGAGGGGATAACAATGGACCAAATGCATGGGACAAAACTTTATTTATGTAATATCTTCATAATAAATAATAATTATTGTCATTTTATTATTTCATTGAATAGTAGTTAAAAAATATAAACTATTTTTCAAATACATTTATATCGAAAAAATTAGTTTTTACAAAGATATTAACAAAATAGGGAAAAAATGTATCAAATCCCATGCATTTGAACCATTGTTTTCCCCTCAGCAGTTAACGAAGTGAAGTTAGCTGACTATGAAGTGAAAATGTCTAATTCATGAAAAAGAGGGGATGAACGGGTCTGATGAATGCAGAGACCCACTCGATACGACTAGAGTCTGTAGCGCGCCAAATGTTCCGTTTTTCCTCTATCCGCCAAGAGTATTGCGCATGTGCCAGTTCTGCTCTCAGGCCTCTCAGAGAATTCTTGGCGGTTCGTTTGAAAGAATGTTGACGTATCAAGCGTTATTCTCACATTACTTGAATATTTTTTTAAATAGATCATGAAATAACATATCTTAAAATAAAATAAAAAAGATGCAGATTTATAGGTTATAATTTGAAAACCGACGCTATTTCAATTAAAATAATTAACAACGATTTAACAACGTCACGATTTATTTAAATTCATCAATTTTTTACAGTATCTGATCTGTTCATTTTACTATGAGTATGAAATGTACGGGACTTTTTGGAAATATTGGAATTTGAAAATGATACGACTGTATTACGAACGGACACACATTTTAAACTTCATTCAACTAAATCTGTCTTGGCATCTTCCCGTGTGGAAAAATGTTCTGGCGCTGGCCTGGCCCAGACCAGGCCGTCGGGTTTCCAGTCTTGACGCTGGCCAGACGTTTAACGTTTTAAGTGTAACGTTTTTTTCTGGCTAGCCCCAGTCCAGACCGTCTGGTCAGCTGCTAGGTATGGGCTGATCAGCCGCTAGTTATGGGCTGGTCAGCCGCTAGTTATGGGCTGATCAGCCGCTAGATATGGGCTGGTTTGCAGCTAGTTATGGGATAAGAAAAAAAGTCTTGTTTTGATAATGTGAATTTCTTATTTTCTATCATTTTAGACACCCTGTAATATTTTCGAAATATGTCAAAAAAAATTTGCTGATCTAACTTAAGATTTTTTTGTTCTTGGCTCGCTGGCCAGCTCCAGGTCTGGGCTTATTTTGTATCATTTAAGACACCCTGTAACTTTTTTGAAATATGTCAAAAAAATGGGCTGATTGAACTTAGAACTTGAAATAACCTCAGTGGAGGTTATTTCAATTATTTTATTTTATTATATAGCGCAAGTGACGGGGAGGATCTCTTGAAAAGGAAGAGAGACAGCCAAGAGAGTCCGGAGAACAGCGAGGTCGAGAGCCCGTTTAAAAAAAGCGGGATAACCCCTAGGTCACCCCCCAAAAAAATGGAGGGGATGTTGGAAAAGGAGGCTCTCGGGATGTTGTTAGGCGGGATCAGGGGGCTGAGGGAGGACGTAAGGGGGACCAAGGAGCAGATGGAAGGCATGAGGGAGGACTTGAGAATCAGAGATGAGAAATGGGAAAAGGAGGTGAAAGAGCTGAGAGAGAGAGAGAGAGTAGATGGGTTAGAGAGGGAAAGAAAAGAAAAAGAAGTTAAAATAAAACAGATGGAAGAGGAGATTAGGGTGTGGAAAGAAAGGACGGAAAAAAGGCTTGAGAAGGTGGAGGGCAGGACGGAAATGGAAATAGGAGACGGGGGTATTGGGGGCGAGATTAAAGGTATTTGGGAGAGGGAAGGGAATATGATAGAAGAGAAAGTGGGAGAGCGTAGGAATGAAAAGGAGGAGAGGGCGGATAGGGAAAGGATAAGGACAATGGAGTTGAGAATGGAGAGAAAGGAGAAGGCAGACAGGAAAAATAATATTGTGATAAGAGGGTTGAAGATGAAGAGCGGGGAAGGAAGGGAGGGCGTGGAAGCGCTGCTACAGAGCATAGGGTGGAATAAAGGCACGGTAGGGAAAGTTAAGTTGGAGGGGAGAAAGGAGAAAGAAGTGGCAGTTGTGGAGTTGGAGAGCTGGGAAGAAAAGTTGGGGGTAATGGGAATTAAAATAGGATAAAGGATAAGGAAGTTTTCATCGATCACGATTTGACGAGAAAGGAAAGGGATGTACAGAGAATGCTGTACGACAGGGCTAGGAGAGAGAGGAGTGAAGGGAGATCGGCGAAGGTAGGATATCGGAAAATAAAAATAGATGAGAAAATGTGGGTGTGGGACGAGGAGAAAGAGGTGTTGACGGAAGTGCAGGGGAATTTGTTTCGTAGGAAGTAGGGGGGTGGGGGTAATGCAGGGTAGAGGAGTTGTGAAGGTGCTTTACTGGAACGTAGCCGGGGTAAAGAAGAAGGATGAGGAGTTCTGGAGGTATATCCAAGAATTTGATGTGGTAGGACTGGTAGAGACGTGGGTGGAAAGAAAGGAATGGGATAGAATAGAACCAAAGCTGCCAAGGGTGTATAGGTGGAGACTCCAGGAGGCGGTCAGAGTGAAGAAGAAAGAAAGGGCTAGGGGGGTAATTATAACGGGGGTTAGAGATGGATTAGAGGAAGAAGCTTACGGAGAGGAAGAGGGGGAGGGAGTGCAAATGAGGAAAGTGAAGATAGGAGGGGTAAGCAGTAAGTTTGTGACAGTGTACAATAAGGATGGGATGGAAAGAATTAAAGAAAGGGTGGAAGACCTGTTAGGTGAAAGAGAGGAGGGTATGGTGGTACTGGGTGGGGACTCAATCATCACACAATCAACAAGTCAAAGCTACTGATCGTCAGGCAGCATATTGTTGACAAAACACGAGTACTATCGAACGCTAGGAGAAGTCTAGAGCGGAGAGAGAGGTGGGTCAGAGAAAATCAACAGTTTTTATCTGATTCATCTAAACTCTTGCAAGACCCTCCAGTTACTGTTGACCCTCTGCCCAAACCAGAGGAAGTCGAAGCATTTTGGAGAGAAGTGTACGAAGTTCAACATCCACTTAAAGAATGCTCAAAGAAAATAAATAGCTTCAAGGAGTTGTGCAACGCCCTCATAACACCTGAGGAGGAATGCCCATCTATCACTATCGAGGAGGTGAAAAACGTTTTAAGAGGCATGAAGAACTATTCCGCTCCGGGGCCAGATGGTATCAAGACCTTCTGGTGGAAGAAGTTTCCTTCAACCCACCAGCATCTGGCCCGCGTTTTCACCTCATATCTAAAGTCGAAAGAACCTAACCGGAGTGGTTGGTGGAAGGGAGCACAGTGCTCCTGCCGAAGACGGGCAACTTAACTGACCCTAAGAATTACAGGCCAATACCTTGTCTGAACACACTGTATAAGATCTTCAC
This sequence comes from Andricus curvator, assembly GCA_932195095.1. Lineage (NCBI taxonomy): Eukaryota > Metazoa > Arthropoda > Insecta > Hymenoptera > Cynipidae > Andricus > Andricus curvator. Next base: position 61,664 of record CAKNYM010045654.1, on the reverse strand, counting down.
AGCTATCCTAAATGGTAGGATTGTTCGGACAATTCGACCTGTGTGGCGAGAGATGTATGAACAACGCGGTTTAAAGAACCTCCCATAGACTTATCATCTGTCTGTTGGAAAGCTTAAAGCTTCATCCACACATTGTGAGATACATAGAGAGATTAATACCGCTTTGGAAAACCAGATTTACTATCTCATCTGGAAAACATCGTGTGATCACTAACAGTATCACCTTTCAGAGAGGTGTGTTTCAGGACGACACCATGAGCCCTCTCCTCTTTTGCCTCACATTATTGCCACTATCTCTCGCACTTCACCATTCCAAAGGGTACCTCTGCGGCAAACGCGGAAACCGAAAGCATAAGGACACGCATGTATTTTATATGGATGACCTTAAGATCTGTGCTAGAAATCAAGAGAAACTACATCTAGCTCTAAAAGTTGTCAAAGAGTACACTCAAGAGATTGGAATGGAGTTCAAGTTAGAGAAATGCGCCAAGGTTAATTTGAAGAAAGGAAAACTTAATGGCATCCCCGAAGATCCTGAGCTCGATGACAGAAGCGCTATACGACACCTTTGCGCTGGAGATACCTATACATACCTGGGCGTGCCACAGAGCCACATTCAGGACGTGCCATCTATGAAGGATACTTTCCGATGCAGATACAAACTTCTCATCCGGCAGATTTGGTCTTCCGAACTGTCGGCGAGAAACAAAGTATCTGGAAAGTAGATGCTTGCCGTCCCGGCAGTACTCTATTCATTTGGAGTGGTTCCATGGACGAAGGACGAGCTCAGATCCCTTGACATCGGGACGCGAAAGGTTTTGCACATGAACAAGAGCATGTACCTTGAGTCTTCTGTACCGCGACTTTACATCTCACGCCGCCTAGGTGGTCGCGGAATACTGAATCTTGAATGTCTTCACAACAGAATTATTCTGGGTACAGCACATATAGTTGCAAATGGACAAGACCCTTTTCTTAAAACGGTTAGGAAACACGAAGAAGTGGGCAAAGGGGCGTTTCTGTACAAAGCAGCGGAGGAGGCTGCTGAAAAACTCGGCCTTGCCTTCAATATCAGGGGCGAGCAAAATGCATCAAATCTTATCCATCTTGAATACTCACTTCTGAAGGCCCGGATTAAGAAAGCACAGGAATATTTGGACTAATGCCGTAAGAGTGACAGAGATGGTAATAAAGTACTCTCAGTGCCGCATTGTGCGTTTGGATGTAGGTCGTTCCCGCATAAGTTGGACAATTAGATAGTATGTGTCCTAGATGCTCGGGGTGTGCATGACACGCTCTGCAGCCATCATCGGGAATGTCTTGGCTCAAAATGTGGCGACGGCATGCTAGAGTGAGTATTTAAGATGGATAAGATTTGATGCATTTTGCTCACCCCTGAGATTAAAGTCAATGCCGAGTGCTTCAGCAGCCTCCTCCGGTGCTTTGTACAGAAACGCTTCTTTGTCCACTTCCTCGTGCTTCCTAACCATTTTGAGAAGAGGGTCTCGTCCGTTTGCAACTATATATGCTGTACCCAGAATAATCCTGTTGTGAAGACATTCAAGATTCAGTATTCCGCGACCACCTTGACGGCGTGAGATGTAGAGTCGCGGAACAGAAGACTTAAGGTGAATGCTTTTGTTCATGTGCGCAACCTTTCGTGACCCGACATCGAGAGATTTGAGCTCTTCCTTCGTCCATGGAACCACTCCAAATGAATAGAATATTACTGGGAAGGCAAGCATGTTCGTTGCAGATACTTTGCTCCTCGCCGACAGTTCGAGAGAGCAAATCTGCCGGATGAGACGTTTGTATCTGCTTCGGAGAGTATTCTTCATAGATGGCACGTCCTGAATGCGGCTCTGTGGTACGCCCAGGTATGTATAGGTTTCTCCAGCGCTAAGGTGTCGTATAGAGGTTCTGTCGACGAGATCAGGGTCTTCGGGGATGCCATTAAATTTTCCTCGCATGAAATAAACCTTGGCGCATTTTTCCAACCCAAATTCCATTCATTCTCCTGAGTGTATTTTTCGAAAATCACTAGAGCTAGGTGTAGTTGCTACACGATGTTTTCCAGATGAGATAGTAAATCTTGTTTTCCAAAGTGGCATCAATCTCTCTATGCGCCTCAAGATGTTCGGATGAACCTTTAAGCTTTCCAACACACAGATAATAAGTCTGTGGGAGGTTGAATCGAAAGCTTTCCGGTGATCAATCTAGGCCATGGATAGGAAGCGCTGGTAGGATGATGCGTCTTTGAGCCGCCTTGTTCGTACATTTCTCGCCACATATGTCCAATTGTCCGAACAATTCTATCATTTAGGATAGCTGTGAAGATCTTATACAGTGTGTTCAGACAAATGATTGGCCTTTAGTTCTTCGGGCCAGCTAAGTTGCCCATCTTTGGAGGGAGTTCTGTGCGCCCTTCCACCAACCACTCCGGAATAGGCTCTTCCGCCTTTATATATGAGGTGAAAATGCGGGCCAGATGCTGGTGGGTTGAAGGATATATATATATATATTTACATATATACATATATATATATATATATATATATATATGTATGTATCTTCATGTATGCATGCATGTATGTATGTATGCTGGAATGCAACGGTGAAATCTTTTATTCAAATTTTGATACACATCCGTATCAAAGATATTATAAGCCCTAATGCGGCACCTTATAAGCGTACTACAATGTAAAAAAGCTGCGAGACTAACAGTGAAGTTACAACATAGAATAACAACGGCATCATGTTTGTTGTAGCTCATTTGTTATGTACCCGAAATAATTTTTTTTTCTTAAAATGCGAATACTTGAAGTGCGAAACTATAAAATTAACATAGCTGCATTCTCATTTTTGTCTCACTTTTTCTTTGCAATTCAAAACTGTACCGCGGACATTTAGGCTCGGACGTAATAATGCATGGTTACACGTTGTGAAGTAACGAAACCGTTGAAAAATTACGTGGTCCCACAATAAAAATTTTTCAAAATGGGGATTTGGCAAATTTCCGTCGTAGGACGACGTAATTTTACAGCAGTCCGCGATTTCACAGTGTAACCATGCATTATTACGTCCGATCGTAAATCTACATGGTTCAGGAATACGATTTTGCCAGCCACAATCTGATTTTACCACTTGAGACGTAGTGATTTTACAGCCGATTGTAATTTCACTGTTAATTGTTGATTTTTCATAATTTTTTTCTGCGAACAAAATTTGAATTTTCGATTTTTCGAGAAAATTCAAAAAGTTGTTAAGACAATCTTGTAGGGTGTTGAAAAAGCAACGTTTTTCTCTTCCTGATTTTTTTTTTCATATGATGCGTTGTTTGGCTAAAAATTTTCATTTTCGTTTTTTTTTTTTTTGAATTTTGTAAATGCTATAACTCTGGTAATTTTTTTTCATCGAAAAAAGTCATGAGGATAAATTGTTCCTTTTTTTGAATACTGCGAACAACCTGCATAGAATTTTCAAATTCTAAAAAAAAGTGGTCTCAAAAACTTTGAAAATGCTCTAACTTTTCAAACTTTCATTCAAAATGGCTGGATAACGAACTTGACCTTCATTTTACGGCAGTAAAGGAGTATACCGAAGGCAAATCTAAATTGTTAATTCTTTCGAATGTTATCGTGTTCACAGCCAGGCATGTATACAGGCATACATACAGACATACATATATACAGGCCTGCATACATACAGGCCTACATACATAAAATACACATGCATGCATCCAAACATACAAAATCCATACATACAATCATACATACATACAGGCATACATACATACATGCAGACATACATACATGCATACATACATACATACATACATGCATACATGCATACATGCATAAATGCATACATGCATACATGCAAAAATAAATGCATGCATATACACGCATTCGTAAAATCCTGTTTTCCGGGTTCAGAGGGTCTCAAAACGTGGACATTTGTCACAAAAGTGGGGGGGGGGGGGGTAAATTTCACACAAATCTAATACCGTCTATGATGAGAATGTAAAAATGTATAATTTATTTTTAATTTTTTATAAACAAGCTTTTATTAAAATATACTAAGAAGAAACGAAATAATTCGCTCAGAAAAGGGGCGTAAATATTGAATATTATATTTATATGAGAAAGATATTTTAATATTTACGCACCACGCCTTAATTAATTTTAGTTATATTACGTTTTTTTAAACTTTTTCTCGGGTGAACCTGGTTTTTTCTTTATCTGCCACGGACTCAATCAAGTGCCTGATGAGTTAACGATGTTCATGAATGTAATACGATGTTCGAAATCTCTTGCGATGATGTTTTAGGAAAAGGGGGCGGGCTAAATTTTATACAGTTTTGTATTGTCATCGAAAATACGTTAGTATGCAAAGTTTCAAGGCGATTAGATATGTGGGTCAAAGATAGTATAAGCCAAGATGCGGCACCTCACTGGTGAACCTATAATAAGTCCCAACTCACTACTTCGCAAGTGGTAAAATCAGATTGTGGCTGGTAAAATCGTATTCCTGAACCATGTAGATTTACGATCGGACGTAATAATGCATGGTTACACGTTGTGAAGTAACGAAACCGTTGCAAAATTACGTCGTCCCACAATAGAAATTTTTCAACATGGGGATTCGACAAATTTCCGCCGTAAGACGACGTGATTTTACAACAGTCCGTGATTTCACAGCGTGTAACCATGCCTTATTACGTCCGATCGTAAATCTACATGGGTCAGGAATACGATTTTACCAGCCACAATCTGATTTTACCACTTGAGACGTAGTGATTTTACAGCCGATTGTAATTTCACGGTTAAAGTTCCGGCAGCTGTTTTTCAGAGTATAATAAGTTCTAAGGCTCATAATAGCTTTGATCCACATATCTAATTCCTTGAAACTTTGCATACTAACGTATTTCCGATGACTATACAAAACTGTATAAAATTTAGCCCGCCCCCTTTTCCTACAACATCATCGCAAGAGATTTCGAACATCGTATTACATTCATGAACATCTGTAACTCATCAGGCACTTGATTGAGTCCCAAAACCAGGTTCACCCGAGAAAAAGTAGAAAAAAACATAATACAACTAAAAATTAAGGCGTGTTGCGTAAATATCAAAATATATTTCTCATACAAATATAATATTCAATATTTACGCCCCAATTCTGAGTGAATTATTTCGTTTCTTCTTAGTATATTTCAATAAAAGCTTGTTTATAAAAAATAAGGGTGGAGTTCCGAAAAGCGCTTACCTCCGATTAATTTGAAACTCCGTATACCTATGTATTTTGACGCGCTGATCACGAATATGATAGTGAAAATAC
>CAKNYM010045654.1:39781-51324 GCA_932195095.1 Andricus curvator | reverse complement strand
CTTCGTGCAAAATAAATTACAAGAATGGAATCTGGCGAAATTTATACCCGAGTTTGATGGTAAGTGTTATTAATTATGTGTCAAAAATATGTTTTATTGCATGCAATTTTCAAACATAACCTCACGTTTAGTAAAGTTCGAAGCAAAACGTAAACAGATAGTGTAGATTATTATTTTCGTAATATTTTATAGCGAATGAAGTGAGTGAAGAGGCTTTTGAATGCCTCACTCCAAAATTAATTCAAGAATTATTTATGAATAATATATATATATATATATATATAGGCTGGGCCTATAGCCATTTTCACTAACAAGTGGCAAAAGTGGAAGTCCTCCCTACTTGAAAAATAAAATGACACTCTTGCTCTTAAGCCTTCAGAAACGTTACCAAATGTAAGAATATATTTTGTACCTTTTGAATCGAATTACCTTTTGTCAATATAAATATTGACCTTCATTTTAAGGCTTCACGGACTTCCCCTTAACTATCATTAAAAACAATTTTATTCCCCTGACCGAATGCATTTCAAATCAGGCAGGTTTCACACTTTCAGTAGCAGAATCTTTGAGTGACAAAATATGTTGTGTTTTTAGAGGAAATTAGGCGACACGTATTTTTTTGATTTAGGAAAAAAATGTTTCATAAGATGACGAGTACTTAAATTTGTACGTTTATTCAAAAAGAAATACACGAATGTTTTTTTTTTAATTACAAAGTTTTTTATCTAATCCAGATTTTTCAATTTTCTTTCCAGATTCCTTTGATTTTCATCGTTCTCTTCCAAACTCAATCAAAAAATTTATGAAAATTTAAAAATTGAGAATGTGACGACGATTTCGTGATGATGATGACCTTGAAAATGTACAAAATGTACAAGTTGGATACAGATTTCTTCTTAAATCATTGAAAGAGATTCTTCAAAGAATCTCACTTAAAGAGTATTCTTTAAAAGAATATGAGCAACGAAGGCTTTGATCTCTATAAGTCTATATTAGTGAAAAGTTAGCCACTGATTTGCTTTACTGAACATTTCAACTAATTATTAGTCAGTATAGAAATTCATACTAAGGTGCAAATAAGTGGTTTCTTTTCAGTAATTCAGATTAGAAGAGAATTGTGAAAAATTCTATTGTATAAATGATGCGTTTCTTCCAACGTTAATTTTAAGATTCATTTCATTGTACATGTAATGGGTATTTTTAAAAACTTTTGAAAAATACTAGTTTCCACTTCCATGTTTGTGTTATTCTATAAACAATTGCTAAATAAAGTTTGTGTTTAAAATATATTTGCCTTTTATTTTTGTATCTTAAGAATAATATTTGAATTTTGTGTATGCAATACGTCAGGATTTTTAGGTACTTTCGTTATTATTAATATTATGAGACTATAATTTCATTGGAAACTATTTTTCACAGATATATAATATAATTAATGAATTAAAATAAATTCAATTTTTCAACCCAAAAGTGAATTTCTTTCAATCAATATGTTATATTATTATTTAAAAATTAATATTATATCTATGAAAAATACTTCCAACGAAATTATAGTTTTATATTTTTATTAATAACAAAAGTACCAAAAAATCTAATTTTTAAATAATTTTTAGGTGCACTGCAGTATGGAGGATGCATGACCCTCATTAGCATTGTATATCAGACATGCATAACATTAGACCATCCGAACGGTATGCTTAGATTTCCTCAACGGGAGGAGCAGCTCAGACAGTCCTGCGTATGGTTGATTTAGCCCAACCAAATTCTGTCTGACGCAGCCGTACAAATTCGTTCTACTACAGCCATCTTATGTTTAGAAATATCTATTGAAACAAATGTCTCAAGCAGTAATATTGCTTCAGCAATTATAGTATGGGTAAAATACGCAAACTGTATCGCTGTAGCTGAGCGAGCAATACATTATGGTTGGTATAACCAGAATTATGCGTGCATCCTCGAATTATTTCTTTCAGTGTGGAAACATTTTTCACGGTCAATGAAATTTAAAAAATCGAACTAAAAATGTGTCCATTCGAAGTAATAAAAACTCAGCTGCAAATGAAAACACTGAAAGTGGAAATCTTGAATTTTAAACTGTAAAAATTGGAGTTTACAAGTTTTTTTAACAATTTTCAATTAAATGCAGTTAAATTGCCAAATTGAAAATTTCGAACTTTTATAAATTGTAGAATTAAAAACTTCCGATTCAGTTTCAAAAATATAAAACAACATTATCATTTTCAATGCTCGAAATTGAACACCAATCAATGAATTTACAAATTATGTATTTTTAAGCAATTTGAAGCTAAACACATTAAAAAATAAACGATTGTATTTCTTTATGAACAGAACACTTCTCAAATTAAAAGTTAAATTATTTTTATTCCAAATAGGTTTAGAATCTTTGAAATGCTTCAAAATTTTATTTCAAAATCGTGAAACATCTACATGTTCAATCGGGCGTTTACATTTCTTTAACTAATAAAACTTTCCAATTGAAACAGTTTAATTTTTAACATTAAAATCTGAAAATTCTAAACTTGTGAACTGATTCCGAATCGTACTGTACACTCAATTATTATTCCGTTTTTTAATCTTGAGGCACAGTTCAATTTTAAAAATCTATAATTAATCTAAATTCACAGTTGATTATCTGAAAATAATTTTTCTCCAAAATATTCGATTTTAATATTGTACGTGATGCAAAAGTTTTTGTTTTTCAAAAAAAGATAAAGGTGACAAATACAGAAATAAAAGTCATAAATGATCTAAAACTTTCTTTTATTGAACCTCGCCATTTCCTTCAGACACATATATCAAACTTAAAGATACATAATATTTTTTGCCTTTAACACTTACATTCTAAACATACGAAACTTAATATTAATTAATTACAAAGTAAACATGTATCACAATGTTGACATTCTTTAGGAATTACACAACATTCAATAGAAATTGAAAAATCTTTCAATACAACAATAAGTGACGAAATATTATAAAATTGTATTCATCGAAGAGAATCATGATTATTCACATTGCTTCTTTGGCATTAATCTTTGGGGACCAATGTATGTTTATGACATTTGACATTATTTATGACATTATGAAATCAAAACACTTAACACTACTTGCACGAGACATTTTTTCTTATACCGTGAAGAGCTGCATGCTGCGAATCATGCTGTCCTTGTAGAAATACTCTTTTAAAACTAGAAACCACGCTATAAAACTTTAATAATAAACTATATTACTAATCAGTAAACATGAAAGAATACTATTTTTGGAGTACCAATCCAGCAGTCCTCTTTCAGTAACATAATACCTTGAAGATAATACTTGTTTTTTCTTACAAGCCTAGCAGTCGTGTTGTAGAAATTGAGGGTCATTTGAGAATAGATCGTCTGATGTAAACTGATATCTTGTTGTTTTTTTTCCACAAAACTCGTTTTTAAATGTCGGTGATTTGGATGAAAATGGCGAATGCACCACATTAGAAAATGCTTTTTATTCAAGTGAGAATACAAAATAATTTGAGGATCCAGAAAAAGACATTGAGACTGAAGAATGATATTTTTCAGAGATATCAATATGTTGCAATTTCAGTATTGTATTCGATATTAGAACGGGTGTAAAATATAGCAAAAAAGCTGAAATGCTTTATTTGATACCCGTTTTAATATCAAATACAATACTGAAATTGAAACATATTGATATCTCTGAAAAATATCGTTCTTCAGTCTCAATGTCTTTTTATACATCATTAATTTGTTTGTATTTTTACTCGAATAAAAAGCATTTTCTAATGTGGTGCATGCGCCACTTCCATGCAATTCATCGACATCTGAAAGCGAGTTATGTAAAAAGAAGCAGATGACACTCTACATAATTGGGAAAATTTAATCCTAACAACTCCCAGCTGCAATATATTTCGTTTTTTTTATTAAAGGGGGCAGCATTCTCTTCATGAGTTCTTGGTTTTCAGAATGTCGTCTATTCTGATCTTCCCTTTTTTGGTTGCTCTGCTCACGCATAATGTCAGCCCAACCCTTCATTTGTTTTTCAACCTTCGTCACATTCATTTTTTTCTTCTTGCTTTCGGGAATTTCCTTTCCATCCTTTTCCTTTCGCTCATCTGCGCTGGAGTATCCCTCTGAATCCGAATTGTTTTCGAGCACACGTTTCTTCCTATTAGAAGCCAGAGAAACCGGCTTTACGTTAGGTTTCTCGCCGAATAAATCTTCGAACCTTTCGAAGAATTTACGGGATCTTGGTTCAGCACCGGTTTGGGCATTGTGGTCCTTGACCCTCATGTACTGCTTTCGCAAGTCCTTAAATTTATTTTGCAACACCCACCTCTAAAGTTGACGTTTTCATGCTTATAAGTTGTGCCTAAAGGACCTTATTTGAGCAGACTGTGTGCGAATAATTTTCACGCATGCGCAGTTTGAAGATGGCTTACTTTAGGCACTGGTGAAAAAGTTGCGCATGCGCTCTTTCGAGATGAGGTACTTTAGACACTGGCATATGTAACTTTAAACACTGGTGTTGGTATCTTCTTGAAATAAATTTAGATTTAACTTGAACAAATGTTTTAATGATTGAAGTTTTGTTCTCAGGGTTTCGTAGCCCCCCCCCCCCCCCGGAAAAAGAGCATAAACGCCAACATTTTTTTTCCAACAAATTTTTTTTTCCAAATTTTTTTTCCAAAATTTTTTGTCATAATTTTTTGTCATAATTTTTCTCCAAAATTTTTTTTCACAACATTTTTTTCCAAAATTTTTTGTTTCAGAACATTTTTTTTCAAACATTTGAAAAAAATATTTTGTTGAAACTTTTTTTTTTATAAGTTTTTTTTCACAAAAATGTCTTTACTCCACTCTATGCAATATAAAATTAGTATTTTTCGTTACCTCCTCCTAACAACTTTTTCGGACGGGCGTTGCAAAAAATAGCGTGTGATAAACGTCCGCATAGGTGATTGGTAACTTGTGTGATTTCATCATTCGCCTGCGGTTTATGCTGCAAAATTCACACTCGCACACAATCACCTATTTTGCGCACTTTTATCACAAATAACTATTCTCACATTGTGAATAGCTGTAGCTATAGCCTGCGTCTTGTAACTCCTTACTGATTGTCATCCAAATGACTTCATGTCGAAGGCGACCCTCTTTAAAATCAAGCTCATGGCTCTTCCACTTATCGATGAGGAGGTGAACTGCCTCATCGGCTACCCATTTTTTTGGCATTTCTGCAATAAAAAATGTTTATATTTTTTTGATATATTTTTTTACATTTACTATATGTTTCAATTTGCTTTGGTGTGCTATAAAATATTTTGTTACCACAATTAATTTCATTTCTGCCTAAAAAAAATTTATATTTGTTTTCATGTTATAGTGGTTATGAGAAATTGGACTACTTCCTTTGACTCTTATATTTGTTTACAATTTTCTAACCTAATGTTTCATCAATGAATTTTTTAGATTTTACAATGTATTTAGCATCGAGAACATTACTTGGATGAGCTCGAAATTGACGATGCTTCTTTTCGGCCTTTTTATTCGTCGTGATTCTAATTACATAACTTGCAAATTCTGATACCTTCTTTTTGAGATTTACGCGAAATGTCAAACCCAAACTATAATTATTATCGAGAATCTTGCCTCATCAAATAAATAAATGAATTTCCACCCGAACAGTTTAATTTTCAACTATAAAAGATCAATTTCAAAGCAAATACTTAAACTTTTAACCAAAAAATGAATGTTTTAAGTGTTTTCCGGTATCTTAGAATATTAATGGCCTTTTCCGGCTCTGCCACTTTCTTTTTTGAAAAATGTAGAATATATAATAATTTCCTCTAGGATTTATCTCCTCTAAGTATAGATACGCTAAAATATATGTTTCTTCATAAACCGCATTCACATAACTCTGTTTTGCTTCTAGACGAGACAAACATTTTATTAAATTTTCAGGTTATGACGCTCCAATTTTAAAATTTCGAAATATTAATTTATACTTGACAACTATGTAAAATCTACCAAGAAACTTTTTAAATTTCCGTTGACTAATAATAAGGTAAGGACAATGTATATACATAATTGTATTATTTTAACTCTATTTTTAGTCAAAACTTTTTTATGCTATATTGTATCCTCTACATAACTACGCCTTGAAAAGGACTCGGATCGGAGTCGAAACGTGTCGGCAATATTTAAACAAAAAAATCAAATCACAAAGAAGAAAATTTCAACGAAAGAAGTGAATTTTAAACTAAAAAGATAAATTCTTAATAAAAAATATTATGGTTGATATTTGAAGTAAAAAATACTTGACTTGGAAATCAAAAACAGTTAAATTATACGAAAACAATAAATAAAATTTAATTCGTACCAAAATATAGGAATTTTCAAACAAAAAAGACGATTTTTAACCAAATATTTTAATATTCAATTAAAAAAGATCAATTTTCATTCAAAATAATAGGAATTTTGCTTATATATTCAAGGCGCGACGGGATGAGATTCAACAATTGAAAACCAAAAGTTCTCGACAGCAAAAATATCACGACTACGGGCAATATCAGGCGAGATCCGAGAAACTCTCGTTTCGGCGTTCATCTCTAGATTTTTATTTTTGTTGTCGAGAACTTTTGGTTTTATCATTACTATCTAATAATTGTATTATTACAAGTTTTGCAATTTACCTTTGGAAGGCCCGGCTTGAGATGCGTTGATCGAACGTGAATTTGAAGTCACCTTGGACCCTTTCGATTGTGAGTCGTCCGTTACGGGTCTATTTCTCATGTCGACAATTGAGTCGCCCTTCAGCATCACCATATTCTGAACTACAAATAAAAATGTTTCATATTATTACAAATACTGCTTAATATAATTACAAAGATATACTCTTTGAGGAGTATATGTATAAACAGTTTTTGTAAATAAACACAGCGGACCATAACCTAAAAAGTAGTATCTTTTTTGCAATTACTTACGTTCCATGTCATACGCGACTATGTTCCCGTACTCATCCAGCAACGGAACGTTATCGTTGCTCATCACCACGACATGCTTTTCCGGCACATATTCCATAATTTCGCACTCTTTTCAGTAAATAATGTCACTTTTAACGTCTTTGGTGTAAGCGCATACAGCGTACTGCTTACTGACACGTACTAAACTTTCGACTTCGCGCCAATTCTTCCTGCCAATTTCACTGTTCACTCGCTCCCACCTACCTATTTTTGGTGGGTGAAATAGTAACCCATCGGGTGACCCCCACTCTTCATCCTAGTGATCTCTGAACGGCTCACCCGGGTGGATCCGCCCACTCACCTAGCGACGCTGAAGGGCTCCGAGTGCACACGAGTGCACCCGGGTGGTCGCCTGGAACACACCCCTGCCCTTATTACTTCGCTTCGTAACAAAACCAGAATCAGCTGATTTTACCCCGTGCAGCAAAAAATATAGATTCGAGTTTATCCTTATTGTAAAAAAGGAAAGTAAAGCGGTGGTTCGCGGTTACCTCTTGCGATTGCGAATATGGCTTGAACTGTAGCCGCTCACTTAGGAGGCTTTCAATTTTGAGGATATTCTTGTTGTGTGAGTTTTCATCCTGAAGAATTTTGATATAGAAAACAATTCCGAAACCAAAACTGCATTAAACCACCAAATTAGTACTGAAAACTCTTTATCCAAATTATTCGCCATTTAAAGTTTCCTGATCATATTTACGTTTCCTGAAACCTTCTCATTGTTTTCTTTGCATCCCCTCCCCCATGCTTATGTTTCCTTTATCCCTATGTCCTATACTTTCCACCCTCTGTCACGCGTAGTAGTTACGCGTTACCGTAAACGTTACCACTTTTAGTAACAGTAACGGTAACGCGTTATTTATTTTAAAAAGTAACGGCAATGTTAACGCGTTGCAATCGTCTGATACTGCTTAACAAATAAAACATTGTTCTCTATGAAAATGCACCTATGTGATTCATGGAAGAAATTTAAATTAGTATGGTTGATAGTTCTGAAGGGCGAAACGAAATTTGTTCAAATAAACGTGTTTATGCCGCTTTTCTGTTCCCACGTGCGCGCAGGTACGCGACCGTTGTTTTGATGTGGGTGATCTCACAGTTTAATCTTAGCTAAATCGTAAAAATTTAAAAATAAGTAATTAAGAGGCGGATATAGAAATTGAACATGAGAATCAAGATTCTTGCGATTCACCGAAAGTGAAAAAGGAGAAAACTGAGGAAAAAAATACGGATCCTGCTCACGATACTCAAGACTTGTCTGATGAGATTATATCCAGTGATGGAAAAAAGATATCAGAAATGCCTTACAGGAACATTAGGTAGGTGTCCCCCTCCGATTTTCTTCGGTTTTACATATCTTGTAGTACTCGTAAAACTAAGCTACACGTATTTTTTCTTACGTGCTAAAAATGGTTTTAAGGGTGTAAAAACCACCCCCGAAAAGTGTGGTACCAAATACCCATTTAATTGTTTCACATATAATAAGAGAATCTTTCACAATCAAACCAACCCGAACAATGTCCTCACAATAGAAGATGAAAAACGTGATTTTGTCAACTTGATCGAAAAAATTTTGGGGGGGTGTGAACTACCCCACAATAATTTTTAATTATACAAAAAACTTCCAAACGGGCATGATTTCAACCAAAAAAATCTGGGAAAAATATATTTTGCACGCGATAATAAAATAAAGTTTACGTATTTTCGCATTTTTTGCATTTCGACGAGAAATCAATTTATAAGGGGTAACTACCCTTGAGTGCATTTTATTATATTTCTGCTAAATAAAGGAAGTTTCGCCTACAAAACCGAGCAAAAAAATTTCTTCACACAGAGGGTTGAAAAATGTTAATTTCTCAATTTAGTCAAAAATTTACATGGAGGTAAACTACCCCAAAGGAATTTACGAGTATACAATAAATTACCAAATGGGTGTAAATTCTAGCTGAAAAATCTAGGAAAAATATATGTTTCACGCAATAATAAAATAAAGTTTACGTATTTTTGCATTTTTACGAGAAATCAATTTATAAGGGGTAACTACCCTTAAGTGCATTTGATTACATTTCTGCTAAATAATGGAAGTTTCGCGTACAAAACCGAGCAAAAAAATTTCTTCACACAGAGGGTTGAAAAATGTAAATTTATCAATTTAGTCAAAAATTCACATGGGGGTAAACTACCCCAAAGAAATTTACGAGTATACAATGAAATCACCAAATGGGTGTAAATTCAAGCTGAAAAATCTGGGAAAAATATACGTTGCACGTGATAACATAATAAAATTTATTTATCAGAGGTAGAAAAGTCTACCGGTTTCTCAAATTGTCCTGGTTTTTCTGCAACGCAACCACTTTTAAACCAGGAGTACTTAAAGGACTGTGATAGATTGGTGAAGATAATTGATTATATACTAAAGACTGTAACTTTCTAATATTATTTCGTATGTGCACATTTAAATCACAGTCTAACAGTATAACTAAATCTGAAAAATGTCGCACATAATTTTTTCATATGCGAAATCCGTAGACGTCAAGGAGCTGAACTTTTCCAGTAGTGCCTTTTGGTATAATCATAGGAATTATAATTTAAGAATTTTAAATTAGATTAAAATCAAATTCAAAATCCTATTTAACGTCCAATACTCAAGTTAATGCATAGAATTCCTGAAAATAGAAACAAGAATCCAACGATCAAATTTGGACAACCACCATAAAATGCTCCTATTGTAATTTGAAAAAAAAATCCTTTTTCCTTGGACAAAAAATAAAAAAGAGGAAAGAAAAGTGAGGAGGCAACCAACCATTTCCCCTTCCTTCTCTTTTTTTATTTCTTTCGTCTTTTTTATTTTTATTATTTTCAAATCAAAAATGCACAATGGGTCCAAATTTTCCACTTGGCTCTTTTAACACAAGATAAAGTGGAGACTAAAGCTTTCCATCCGCAGAAATCGTGGTTTCAATAGTGTAGCGGTGAGTTTTAGAAAAAATAGATTGGACAACACATTCGACTTGTCGTGTACCTTCAATTGCCAATGTTCTCTCAGAATGCATTTCTAACTGGAATCCACTTTGATCCGAGCTATAAACATTCTCTCTCTCATATTGAGTGATGTACGGCTTCACTTCATTCACGAAATTCTCCGTATCTACTTTTAGCTTTTCCTTATCTTCTAATGTTTTTCTGGTGATAAATTTGTTGAATTTTCTGGAAGTTATTCGGTGAGTTCGTTTAAACCTCCACACCCACAGGTCAGATGCTTTAAATCGTGTATCATCAAAATCAAGGATGTTTTTAGCATGTAGATCCCATTTCCGTAAGTCTGCATCGTGAACTATCATACTAGCATCAATTGCACTTTTAAAATTGTTCAATGTCTACTCCGCAATACGGTGCAACTTTTCCATATATGTACCTCCTTTATTTACTTGTCCTGCCCATCGTCTCAACTGACGTACTGATGTTACTTTTCTGAAACGATTATGGACAGCACTTAACTCTCGATTACATTTTCTTGTTCCGCTTCTCCAAAACTCCACTGCTCTTTGTTTATAATCGAAGCCAACATCTTTGTCATCTTTCGTACAAACAGTTTAATCTGTTCTGGAACCAAGTTTAGGTGTCCACTCTGCATAAGTGTCTTCCACAGCGGAAGCCTCCAAGTCTTCGTATGGTTCTTAAAAGGCTAAAGTATTTTCTTCTACAATCTCAACGCCATTGAACTCATTCATAGCCTGAATTAATATTTCTTGAAAATGATCTGCCAGTTGTTGTTCTGCATCATTAACTTCACTGTCAGGTGTGTTCCTGGTTTGGAATACAACTAACAAAAGGTTTATTACATTCAAGGGATTTATCAGCATCTTTAAAAGACTAGATAAACTGTACACTGTTTTTCACTGTAGAAACAAAGATATTGACTTCTTAACTCGAGAACGATGAAAGCAAGACTGAACGATTAAACGATATCTCCCAAAAAGCTTCTTCTTAAAAATAAAACTTGCCTCATGTAAATTTCAATGTATTCGTAAACATGCGTGGGTCGAGGAAAACAGCCGCTTAATCAATTCATCATTCTGCATTAGTTAAAAATGTAATTTATGTATTTCCAAAAATATAAACTGACATATATAAGTTTCTTGAATGTATAGAAACATAATAAAACACCCTCAAGAGTGGTTACCCCCTATAAAGTAATTTCTTGGGGAAATGGAAAAACACGTAAATTTTATTTTGTTATCACGTGCAACATATATTTTTGCCAGATTTTTCAGCTTGAATTTACACCCATTTGGTAATTTTATTGTATACTTGTAAATTCCTTTGGGGTAGTTTACCCCCATGTAAATTTTTGAATGAATTGAGCAATTTACATTTTTCAATCCTCTGTGTGAAGAAATTTTTTTTCTCGGTTTTGTACGCGAAACTTCCTTTATTTAACAGAAATATAGTAAAACTCAAGGGTAGTTACCCCTTATAAATTGATTTCTCGTCAAAATGCAAA